>JAZHYW010036219.1:0-74520 GCA_037355805.1 Ixodes ricinus
GAAAACCGGAACGTAACCGTTATTTTTAGCCGAACCGGAACTGAACCGAACCGAAATCTTTGCCGCCATCTTGGAACTGAACCGGAACTGAACCGGAAAAAAATATAACGGTAACCGGTTCAAAACGGTTCACGGTAATTTTTTTATTATTTCTTTTACTACAAAATGAGCATTTGAGAAGTAAAAGGGTGCAGCTGTATTTCTATGTAGTGATCAAATTGTCATACACCGATTTGCAATGTATGAGATAGGTTTTCGTGGCGCTTTTGTGTTGGCACAGATTAATCATGTGTCACGTGGTCACGTGACGTCATGGTGCCAAGACATGCTGTCAAATAATGTCACATCACGTGGCCCCTTGACATAGCCGCGTGCTTCACCGCGTCAAGTAGACTTAAATTGAGAACGTCACTAGATGTATTAGCGCTGTTGACAGCGTGACGTCACATGCCATCACGACTTCTCCTCGCGAGTCACGTGACACCATGACGTACTAGATTGCCGTGAGCCCGAGTCGAGTGCTCGGGTTCTTGACAATCAGCATC
Organism: Ixodes ricinus; assembly: GCA_037355805.1. Lineage (NCBI taxonomy): Eukaryota > Metazoa > Arthropoda > Arachnida > Ixodida > Ixodidae > Ixodes > Ixodes ricinus. The sequence continues at coordinate 546 of JAZHYW010036219.1, forward strand.
GCCAAACATTCATGTTGGCTCGTGTTCAATCAAAGATGAGAATAGCCGAACTCTAACAATGTCTAAAGCTCAACCCATGCTTCATTCCTTGCCAACCGCATCGCATGACTGTGGTGAACACTGACGGTATACTATAATTAGCGTCAGATCACGTGGCCGCTTGTTCTAATAGCAAGTTGAGGAGGAACAACTGCTTCTTTCCTCTATTTTTTCGCCATCCGCCATTTAGAGGAGAGAAAACTTAATGGGTGATTTTGCAAGTTATCAACGTCAGGGATCCGCTCTTAGCGGTGTTTACTGTAAATACAAAAATTGTTGCACGAACTATTTTACATGTATACATCATTGAGACACCCAAACATGATTTCGTTGTTGCTGAACTGTCTCAGAAAGTTGTCCTCAAGAATAGAAGCATCGAAAGGGCTAAATATGGCTTATTATAATTGCCGCAATTGTCGAACTGGTACACCCCCATACGGAGGAGGGAATCTGTCAAAATTAAAAAGTATTCTCTGGAGGCGCATCGTAAAAAAAAAAGGGGGGGGGGTCTAAAAACATATTGTGGTGTAAAGTTTGCTCTGCTGCACATCTGCGGCACAGACCAGACAGCGTGATCCTGCAAAAGTATTTCTTTTGCAAAATCAGTCCTGCCAGAAAGCCCGTTTTCGTGGTGTCAAACATTCACGCCGTTACTCGCGACGCCGCATCAAGCAAGAATAATTTTTGTTTCTGAGTACATGGGTTACACTCGTGCCACTAAATAAGCTCCGCTTCAGAATAACGACATTTGGCCATGTTGTGGCTTAAAATCATGGTTTCCAGTTTTCTGAAGCTTCATCTAATATCACAAGAAGTGCTTTTCCGTCCTTTTCTTCACAAATGTTTAAACCGTTCGCGACAGAAAAAAGCAATATTACACGAGCTTTCCAACACCGAATCTAATGCTGAGGAAGTCACAGTTTTGAATCATGACGATCGGCAGTTGTGTCTGCTCTGCACAAGCCCCAAAATGGCGGCGACACAACAACGTCGGGGATCGGAGTGCCGATACTCTAAGCGCAGTTAATGCAGAGTGCATTTTGCACCACCGGATTGGATTTTCTAAGCAAGAAATGAAAGATGTTTACAATCGCCTGTAGCGCCGAATTAAAGCGCAGCTCTTGAGGAGGGAAGGGTACTGAGGGAGAAGGTAGAAAGTCCCCCACTACTAACATGTGTGTTGATCGACGTGTGCTTAAGTCAAGTCGCAGAAAATGCACATCTTTGGAGAGAGCATCGCGTGTTCATTTAGCGGGAATTTAGCGGGCAATTTTTTCCCCTATCTGTAGCGGGGAATTTTTTTCCACTAGAGTTAGCGTGAAAATTTTTCCCGCTAAATTTAGCGGGGATATTTTTTCCTCTAAATTCATTGGGTAATTTAGCGTCATCATGATGACGTCATCGTCATCGTCACTGACCACGTCATCAATGACGTCACGTGTGACGTCATCAGTGACGGTGACGATGAGGATGACGTCATCCTCATCGTCATCGCCCGGTTACGCCGATGGCGACGGCGACGGCGCTCAAGCCGGAAACGGGCGCCTAAGAGCTGCGCTCTAAAACAATTCTCATTGACCACTAGCATATAGTGCGATGATGTCACTAGCAAACCATGTTAAACAGTTCAGTTTTCTGGTGAAATGTGAGGTTCTCAACACAATACTCCATTTCACTTTAAGCGTGAGCTTAGCAGAACCTACAAGAACGAGCTCCGGGCTTTCAGCGTCCTTGCCAAGCATGCGTGCTCAGGCTGTGCAAGCAGTGTTCAGGACCACATGCTCGCTCTCGTAGCATCGGCTGCGTCTGGACTTAAAGGAGCCCTGCAAAGCGTTTCTGGCCATTTCGTTTCTTAATTTGCATCGCGTTCGCTCCAGCTAGTGAGTGGGACTCTAGCAACACATAAAACACAAAATAAATAAGAAATCTGATGTATTTTGAACCTAATAGGTGAAAGACGTTAAGAATTTTGAGCACATTTTTATTTGTTGATGATGCCCTTGGTCTGAACCAGTAGAACACCGAAACGACAAGAGCCTGCAACAACCATGCGCTATCGTCATAAATGTTGGAAATTGACATCCACTTATGAAGATTTGAACGCCCCAACAGTTTACGGATGTTCCAAGCGAACACCTGAGTGAGATTCACGTGCTTCAAAGGATGCCGTCATTATCCGACGCTCTAAGGCCAATGTCGTCACTGAGCGCTCGTGTTTGACACTGAGAGGCACGGCTTTGGAAGCAGCATTTGGTTTTCTACGTCCCTTTGCAGTACCCCTTTAAGATGAAACGGAGCATAGTAGAATGGGATGTCCAAATTGAAAAGTTAGTATATATAGGAGTCTTGCGACGATATGTGGTAGTCGAATAAAATTCTAGAGCACGCATGACTAATAAAAAACTGAGTTGTAAAATGAGGCCTCAAAACAAGTGCACGTAAGACCGAATATAACGTTAACCTCCCGAGACAGTATTTTGAGAAGTTTCGAGCTCATGCAAGCCGTTGTCGAAATGTGATTTAAATTAGAAATATATTGTCTGTTCTTCGCCCTATTTATCTGTAATTAGGAACATCATTGCACTTATCGCTATTCAGATAAATACGGACCACAACCAACCAATTCCTTAACAGTTAGGAACCCGACGTTTCAAAACCGATGCGCTTTTTTCATCAGGGGCGACTATTTGCACGTGGAGAGCAGCAGCTTCGTTTCCATCTACGGTGTGCCGTTTGCATCACTCACGTTTTTTTTTTTCAAGTGCCATAGTCCGTTGGCATACGCCGATGGTTAAAGTGCCTGTCGACCTATTTAGCCCAACCTATTGAAACATCGGACTACTAACTGTGTAGGGCTTGGTTGGTGAAGGTCTGTATTTTTCAATTTTTTGACCCAACCAGACTGAGTTTCGTCAAACGTGTTTACGCTTTAAACATGCATCTCTATATATTCCTTTTTGCAGTAAGGCATCCTGTGTAGGATTATTTAGAAGAACACCACTTATTATCTTTCTTTCGGCACATTTCGGGTATTTGTCTTCAGATCGATAATGTGAGCACACAGTCCTTCTTGGCATATACCCCGCGACAACGTGTTTCACACTGCCAAACAGCGAACGTGAAAACGCATTTTCGGCAGACTCAACAGATGACATATTCTTGAGTATCGTCCTCCCGTGTCGGTGTCAAGCGGTTATGTGAGATTCATACAATCAAATGTATTGATGACAATAAAAAAAATTACTGCCCGAAGATATGACAACATAAATAAAGGGACGATCACCCTAAAGATATACATCATAAGTAAATACACCACCAAGTATAGAATACGTCTGCAAATTTCTTCCGGCGTTTTTATCCTCGATAGGCATGTCTATAAGTGATTTGGGGAAATCTTAAACAATCCTTTTGTAAGCTGATTTAAATACCTTATGTGCTCCTGACACATATTCAACTTCTCAAACATATAGAAGTCTGTTGCCTCTTTTATGTGATGAACAACAATTTTATGTGTCTATGGGCTGTACGAAAACAAAGTACACAGAGGCGCGTGGTGGAACTATGATGATTGCGCACGCAGACCCTCAGAAAGTGACCAATTAAGTAGCTGCAATGTTGAGTAGAGTACGAAATACTACTTTGTTCTATATAACAAAACAACAACAACAAAAATATCAAGGGTGATGTTTTTTTAGTTTTTGTTTAATCTGAACTGACCAACAATTTGTCAAGAACAAACCTTTAACGCCAAGCTACGTCGGAAATGTTCACTTCTGTACGCGCTATTTAAGGACAGATCCAAATTCAGTACGAGGGTCACTCCTTTCTCCATGATTATTCGCCTGCATCATGGTACTGAGTGTAAACAATGTTGCTCAGGAAAGCAAGTGTTGTAATTGTCGCTCAGTATTTCGATAAAAGGTAGACTGAAAGGGTTTGTCCTAAACCTTGCTTGACATTTTGAAAATATTATTGCTTTTAGCGCAGTTGCGTCCAGGGGCGGATGCAGGAATTTACTGAGGGGGGGGGGGGGTCAGGTGTTGGTCATCGTACCATTAGTTTAGGAACCCCCTCCCCTCTCCTTCGTTTTACGCCCTAAATTTTACACATGCAGAAATCAAGAGGGGGTCAGGACATCCGGACCCCCCTCTAAATCCGCCCCTGGTTGCGTCGTCATCACACATATTGTGAAACGTATTTTGTTAACTAGATTTCAGGATATATATGGCAAGGACGTGCCCATTTCATGATTTTAAGTACCACAATTAATTCCCAAGCTCAAGAGCACGACAGGATTAGATTTTTAATACTGCGACGCAAAGTTGTATCAATAACGGGTATTTTAGGCGACCCACCAGACTGATAACCTTTCGATTCAGGTAAAATATATGCAACCTAAGTAAAAAAAGAAAAAAAAAGAACAGACGTCTAATTATATAAAATAATCTTTTCATTTCACCTTAGCTCCGAATGCGGCCTATGTTATGAGCCGAAGGGCCAATCAAACAGCGCAAAAAGCGCGACGTCATGGTGTGCTCTTTGCGCTTGATAGGACTAGCCGGCGGAGGAGCACGCACAGAGAGTCGGTGAATAGCGGCTGGTCCTATCAACAGCAGAGTGCACGCAATGACGTTGTGCCTTTTTCGCTGTTTCGTTGGCCCTTCGGCTCATAACATCGGGCGTGCTCGAACCTAAGCTGGAACGAAGCATAGCTTTTCTTTTGCTGTTTCATTCGAAATTAAATATTGAAATTTATTTTTGGTACCTGAAAATAAAAGTGGATTGTACGAATGATAAAAAGGTGTATAGTTACTCGTTTCACTGTTGAAATAATGCCTATTGCCAAAAAAACGCGAAAAATAAATTATTAGTTTAGCGGTTCAAACCGGTTCGAACCGGTTCGAACCGGTTTGAACCATTATTTTTTGCTCCCCGGAACTGAACCGGAACTGAACCGAAAGCCGTGAACCCGAACCGGAACCGAACCGATAAAAATTTCGGTGCGACACTCTGGTCCTAGGTCTACTAGACATTCTGACAGCAAAACGTTAAGACGATATAAGCATATAAAAAAGAAGCATTCGAGTTCTCATTTTTTCGATCAATTATTGATTGTATTTAATTACCACACAATTTGCAGATAGTGACAATTTTTTAGACTTGTTTTGTGCTGTCATTCCAAGTGGAGCCTGTGTGATTCTGTTTGAGATTCAAGTCCTCTAACTATCTCAAGATATATTAACAGTATTAATAAAAAAAGATGAAAGCCGTTTACAACTCCCATTAACGCCAAATTAGAGCGCAGCTCTTGAGGAGGAGGGGAAGGCACGGGGGGGGGGGGGCACGTGACCTCGAGGGGGAGGGGGCGCAGAGAATATCCGCTAAATTAGGCGGGGAAAAATTTCCGCTAGATTTAGCGGGGAAAATTTTCCGCTAAATTTAACGGGAAATTTTTCCGCTATATTTAGAGGGGAAAATTTTCCGCTAGATTTAGCGGGGAGAATTTTCCGCTAAATTTTGCGGGGAAAATTTTCCGCTAGATTTAGCGGGGAAAAATTTCCGCTTGATTTAGCGGGGAAAATTTTCCACTAAATTTAGCGGGGAAACTTTTCCGCTAGATTTACCCGGTAAAATTTTCCGCTAGATTAAGCGGGAAAAGTTTCCCGCTAAATTTAGCGGGGAAAATTTTCCGCTAGATTTGGCGGGAAACATTTTCCGCTAAATTTAGCGGGGAAAATTTTCAAGGAAGATTTTGCGGGGAAAACTTTCCTCTAAATTTAGCGGGGACAATTTTCCGCTAGATTTAGCGGGGAACATTTTTCCGCTAAATTTAGCGGGGAAAATTTAACGCTAGATTTAGCGGGGAAAATTTTCCGCTAGATTTAGCGGGGAAAATTTTCCGATAGATTTAGCGGGAAAAAGTTTCCACCAGATTTAGCGGGAAAAATTATCCGCTAGATTTAGCGGGGAAAATTTTCCGATAGATTTAGCGGGAAAAATTTTCCGCTAGATTTAGCGGGAAATTTACCCATCATGCACCGCGCGGTTACGCCGACGGCGGCGGCAACGGCGACGGCGACGCCGCTCATGCCGGAAACGGGCGCCTAAGAGCTGCGCTCTAAAAGTAAGTTCACGCGCCGGTCGCGCGGCAAATTTGATGTAATTGACGCGTGTATATTTCGAAAAAAATATAAGCTTGCACTCACACCACTTTTAACTCTGACGATACCGTGTGAGAACATGTATAAATCAGGAGTTACTCCAGAAGTGTGATTATTGTGATGCCAGAATGACTGAACTTTTATTTGGAGAAGGAAGGAAGATAAAAGAAAAATAATTTGCTTTGCTTTCTTATAGGTACCACGAAGGCTACTCCATTGGTCGTAATGTGCTTACTAATGAAATATTGTAATTGACTTGAACTGTGTATATGATTCCAACTTCAGTTTAACTAATAGAAAAATAAAAAAGAGGTGAAGTTGCTCTACCTGCTCCGTCTTATTATTCCCTAATTAGTTACATTCGCAGTTATCTTGAAGAACACACACATTCTGCTTGGTATTACTAGAAGAATATACACAGGTGAGGTATAATAAGTTTTCTGTTTTTTTCATGTACTATATTTTTATATTGCATTATTGCTACCATTTTTTTCATCTTCAACATCATAGCGTTCTTACAACTGCACTGGAACAACAATTGTTCAATCCGCCCCCCCCTCCAAAAAAACAATCCGACATGTTAAAAATGATTTTACAGCAGTGTTGTGCCAAATGCTGAGCAAAAGTAATTAAGATGAGAGACTAAATCTCCGTGTGAAGATGTATTTAGTGTAGAATTCAAGTTACCTTTTCAACAAACTATCTTGAGTAGAGTACAAATACTTTGAAAAGGTAATTAAATTTAATTCGATGATACTTGGCAAGTAGTTTGCAAGTGGGCAATATAATAATAAAAAGTCAAAAGGGGTGCTCTACTTGTGTTGTCTTCGCTGAAAATCTAATGACTTCCAAAAAGCGACTTAGCTGCTGCAATTAACTTTAAAATAATTCGGGATGTGATTCATAATGCGTACCGAAATATTTTAGGAAGGAGGACTCACGAATTGTAGGCATAGCAACTGGCGTGCTTCAGTTTGGCGGCAGGCTCGGCTCATGACGCATTCCACAATAAGTTCGTAATTGCCTTGACGCGATTCGGGGCACTGACACACATCCCGGCATTGTATATCTGTAACAGCCAAACTACGAGTTCATCAGGCAGCCAGATATGATGAGTACGCAAGTGAACGAAAAACGTGCACGCTCAGGAGAATCACCGGCTCGAGTACAGCATACTCCGTAGCTGTCCAAGACCGAGTATTTTGTCTTTCTAGCCAAGGGCAATGAGGAGCACCTGTACCTTTAAACTATAAAAAAAATGAAAAAAATCAGGAGGGAAACACAAGTAACAGAAGGGAGTGTCCACGAAACCGCTTCAAATACTCATTCCCTCCCCACTCCCCCCCCCCTTCCCACCCCTCCAGCTCCAACCATTCTTGACACATCGAAGTAAAGATTCCAAAATCAGAATCCGCCAGTTTATAAATAACTGGCTCCACCTGGGGGAAAACTGGATTTGAGGATTCTGAGAGGGAAACAATGTAGGCATTCGGAAGGAGATGAAATAAACGATTTTGGACGAACCTGGGAGCAAAGGTTAAGCCCCAATAGGCACAGAAGGAGCTTTGGGGAAGACCAGTCTAGGTCGCTGCAGCTCAGTAAATTAAGTGGGATCTAGGTTCCTTGGCGGAGGAAGTGTCTGCGCTCACTTGAATAATTGTTCGCTAATTTTCATACCAGAACCTCCTGATCCTGTGCTTTTCGAAAATGGTCCATTATGATCGTATCGAGCGTTGGCATCACAATCCTCCGCTGACGGAAGTACTCTAGCTTCAAACAAAAGTGGGGTTTGAGTGAAACATCTGGATGACGTCACAAGCACTTTGCTAGCAACAACGGTGACGTGCTATTAACAAGCAATGTAAACAGAAAGAATAAAAACGGACAAGCGGACATTTAGAGGCGAGCGTACTTGGGTCTATCATTTTGGCCTTCTGTTGGCATTTTGACACCGCTTGTTGCTCGTGCCCTGTTTCCTGTTCTGTGTTTGGTGGCTTGGCTCTATCTATGTTTGCAATCTGTTCCGCTTTGCCCTGGAGTCTGACGATCCCTAGTTCCGTTGATCGACCCTGTGACAATTGTTTTCTTGAAGTTTTAGAAATATATTTGAGATACTGAGTACAAGACAGTGATCAATGTAATTTAAATCGAGTAGCAAATACTCTACACGAAATATACTTGAAAGACACCAAACTACGACCAAAAGTATTTGAATACAGTATCTTGAGTAGAGAATTTAAGATAGGCACAAGTCTGCCGGGCACTCCAAGAAAGAAAACATCCTGAGGTAGGAGTGGGATAAAAATGTGGTATATCGTACAGAACATAATCAATACCCACATGAGGAGCTGACAGCTGATATTAGGTAAGAAAACGATAATCAGGTATTTGAAAGTTGCAGAATTTCGTATTGGTAGACATTTATCAATAAACCTTCTATTATCCTACATAAAGGAAAGCGACTACCAATCGCTTTATTTGTTACACATACACCTCCACCAAATATCCTTTTGTAATGAACAAAACAAGTCTTGCTAAAACTGCCATCCCTGGTAAGTGCAGGCATAGTTCTTAAAAGTTTATTCAACTTGAAGGCTTTATAGCGTTTATGCTCCTGATTAAATTGGATCTTGTTGGCTATTCCCTTTGTATTAGGTGAACAGAGTCTAGGCTCTGCTCCTGCCACAAGCAACTATACTTCGTCTCACCTTAGTATGAAGTATTGTTAGCCGCGCGTGCTGAAAGCGCGAGCTAGTTGCTTCGAATAAAGCCTCGGCGGCTGAACGAGCGCTCGTGCAGCAAGTGCTCCGGTCAAGGCAGTCAAGCCCAGCCGCTCGCGCTAGCACAGCATTCGCGGTTAGTCCATGCTAAGGTGAGACAAAGTATACATGCATCTACATCACTTCTTGCTTTGACGCTAGCCGTCCTCATCTCTTCTCTTGGTGCACTCTGTAACATCGGTTCTTCACGCTTCATCAGCCGAGTACATGTTGGCCTCCACCTCCGTCCTAAAGACAAGAGCCCCTGGGAACAGTTCCGTTGCTTGTTACAGGATAAATTGTTTCTTCTTCCTTCCCACAGGTGGCGCAAGCGGTCTCCACGACTTCGATGAGGCCGGCTCTCGATGGCCTTCTTCGGAGAGTTCCTGCCCGTGCCTCATATAAGAGACTACTTCCGCTGGTGTTGTTATAAAATTATCATTCTAAATGGAGTCCTGTGCCCTGCACGTCTGCGAAAAATAATTCTGGGTCATTTTGTTCCTCCAGTGTCTTCTCTCTTCCTCTTGCACGAGTTTCCTCGTCGTCTTCGCATCAGCTGTACAGTTGTTCTCCGACTAACGGCTATATATATATCCATTAAAATTTGTGTTGAAATGTTGATGTGCGAGCGATAACACCTTGTAAGCAATGCTGCTGACTAAGAAATCAAGAATGCCGAAATAGAAATTCCGGAAAACCAATTAAAACCGATAAATTTTAGATATAAGGCCATGGTGGGCGCCTAACATAGTAAAAAATTATATGATTAAAATAATATATAATAAATATATTTGATTTTAAACAAATTCATTTGATAAAAATAAAAAAATATATGATTTATTTCACTTCAGCTAGGCGCCAATTTATTTATTTTAATGTATCTCTTTTTTAATGACTGCCTGATACAAAGAGTTTCTGCTTGATAATGTTTTGCCCCAAATATGAAATAATTGCTCATGGAAAGCGGACATTGATAGACAAATGGTAAATATAACATATTGCATTAATGTTTCGGACGAAAGTGTTAAGTTTCTAATTATTAAATCAAAATTGGTGTGACAAATCATAATTTAAGTCATAACTTAAGTCACAATTTAAATCATCTTGATTTGTAATATCCAGCCTGGTTCCTAACATAATTTATTTCCAAAAATTTGCTCTAAAGAATATTTTGACCAAAACAACATACCGATTCAGATCTCGTCCATACACAGAGCAATATGCAATGCATCATATTGCTATTAGAATGTCTGTTCTCGTACAGAGCAGAGGCTGCTTCCTTTTTGCGATTTTCAGTGCAGCACTTGGTGGCGGTTCGAAACCTCCAACGATCAATTTCAGGAGCTTTAAAAACGTAATTGTTTTTACCGCGGAGCTGTAAAGGGCTAGTTTCACCAGGATCGTGTCCGGTACCAAACAAATATCGACACCCGTGGCCCATACAACACTGGTTGCCGCCGTCGCTCATAGATGGCGGTAGCTGTCCAGAGTTTTGTGTTTGGCGGTTGTCTGCTTGCCGCCGAAGCTCATAGAACGCGGCAGCCTTTCCAGCCTCGACAACCAGCCAACTGGTTGCTGCCGGCGCTCATAGATGGTGGCAACATTTCTTCGGAGGAAGAAGAGCGGGAACCGAACGAGCGGCGATGTGCGCAGCAAAGCGAAAGGTTCCGCAACCACCGCGAGACGGCTTTCGCCTAAAGTTCTCTTGCGTGGAGCGCTTCAGATTTCCTTGCGAAAGAAGAGCAGATCGCTCGCCTGAAAAGCCACCGCCGAAAACATAAGCTACAGCTCCGCTGCTTTTCCTTCTTCACCACAGTGGAAGGGCTGCAAGTTTTTTTTTTTTTTTTAAATTACAGCTACCTGACTTTTGTGGCGTTGCTTGAAACTTTCACTGTTTTACTAGAAATCGTCACCTAGGTAAGACAAATAGAATGCCTGTAATAATTTTTTTTCAAAGCACATGAATTTGGTCGCTTGAGGCTTTGAACCGCCAACAATTGTTGCACAAAAAGCGGAGCGAAGGATGAGCCACGTGGAGGTATTGCAACACACCTTCAAAAGCTTAGAATCCCACGGCCTATCTGCTTGTGAATTTTTGTGCACATTCGTTTGGTCAATTTAACGAGGCATCCCGGGAAAGCGTATTCATATATTCAAGTACTTCTTTCAAAGTTTGCCACAATATTATCTTAGTGGCGCTCTCTTAGTGGCGTTCTCACAGTCAAAGAATATGAAACTATATAGGATTCAGAACAATAGACCGTTCGAGACGTGCAGGAATGAGCGGTAATATGACTTGAAAATAACTATACTTTCCACCCCTCGCAAAGCGGCATTCCTGCCTCTAAATCACACTCAAATACCCTCAATTTAGTAGGAAGACAGTCACATTAAAAACACCCGATACAAGAGTTTTAATATCCACGAGGCGGGAGAATAAAGCTTACCGCTATTCGCCGAAACAATCATTCTCTGTCACAAGCTAAAAATATAGAAAACACGCTCTTGTGAGTGATAGTCCCCTGCGCAGATATTCAGGCCAACCTCGAGGTTCTACCCTCACGATAATACGAGAGACGACGGCGGTACTCAGGTGACGCATTATCAGGCGCGAAAAGTGATAACGTTATCCTATGGACGTACTGGCGCATAAACGTTGAATGTCGCTGCGACGAACTTCACGCGAGATAGGGAAGCAATCTCAGGTTTATATTCGGTGTGGCAACGGTTCGTCCTCCGGGAGTCTTCGCGGAAAAAAACTTGGTACACTTGAGTGCAGGGGCTATTTTAAGTACCAGTCGCTGTTGAAACAAAACCAAAGTTCCTGAATGTAAAACAAATAAATAAAATCAAAATGATAAAGAACTGATTCTCGAAGCTTCGCTTTTGTGTTTAGGTTGAGGGGACAAATGACATTGTAGATGGGTATTTCGGTATTCCTTTAAAAATAATTTTACATCCTGATGTCTACCCGGGAAGGGGGAGGTGGGGCAAGAAAAAAAAATTTGTTACGTGGTGTTATTATCTACCCGCGAAGAGCCTTTTTGTTTACACATACCTGTCACACAGTCCTGCCCCAATTCAAGAAAAGTGAACATAAGCAGCCACACCCAGTATTTTTTGAGCTGGCAGTGGCAATATTCGACGATAAATTCGGTAAACAATAAAGATAATTAAAAAAACTGCAAGATATCTGGAGAGTCTACATTCCCCCACGATACCTGGAAGATCCAATCACTCGAATCTCCGGAGGAAGCTCGTAAATGATGATGCTAAAAATATGTTTAGGCCTAAAAAAAAAGTGTGCGGTGTGGAACTGAGCATGGGGAAGTCCATTGCTGAGTACCACAGTGAACATTGTTTTATTACGTATAACATATTGTAAGCCTCCTCCTTTGCCGAGCTCTTTCAGGAGATTGTGGAGATTGGATCTTTCACGTATTTTGCGGGAATGCAGATGTCAGTTTCATTGAACGACAATTGAGCGATCGGCCAATGAGCACGCGCCACTCCTCACGCAATGTGGAGCAGGTGAAACGCCAATAACCAGGAACAGGAACATATTCGACGATCACATACAGAGTAAAACAAGGAGACATATTCGACGATCACATACAGGGTGAAACAAGGAGACGGCAGGCTCTTTAAATCAACCGGAAAATTCGGTTTCTTAACCTATCGCGCTACGACTTTGTGCAGCGTTGCCCACAGATGGTGCATTTTTTTTGTAAAATTTGCAAAGAGCGAACTTATTTGAGGAAAAAGTAAAGAAAGAAAAAGGCTTAGCTCCTATGGAAACGCAGCGACGCCACCGGTCTGCAAACAACACGGCGCCGTTTCGCACGGGAGAAAAGAGATGGCGCAAGCGGTCGCGACGCCAACTGCCGCCGCCAACGAACGAGCAGACGACGCCGAGAGCCGGCGTGCTTAGCAGACAAGAAACTGCAGTACCTTGTTGTTACCGCGCCTCTTTTCGTTTCTGCGACTGTCGCCGCCTGCAGAACGCGAGCCGCTTTTGAGTCGAAAGGATCGTCTGCTAAAGTGCCGGCTCTCGGCGCCGTATGCTCGTTCGTTGGCGGCGTTCGTTGCGCCATCTCTTGTCTCCCGTGCGAAACGGCGCCGTGTTGTTTGAAGACCGGTGGCGCCGCTGCGTTTCCATAGGAGTAAAGCCTTTTTCTTTCTTTACTTTTTCCTCAGGTAAGTTCGTTCTTTGCAAATTTTACAAAAACAAATGCACCATCGGTGGGCAACGTTGCACAAAGTCGTAGCGCGATAGGTTAAGAAACCGAATTTTCCGGTCGATTTAAAGAGCCTGCCGTCTCCTTGTTTCACCCGGTAGATGCCATTCTATCTTGCCGACACCAGTATTCTGATTTTACGAGCACATCATAGACATTCAGAACGAACTACTTTGAAAAATCAGCGAATCTGCTAGCTATCTCGCTTTGAACGTTTTTTATATGCCCATGAAACTGGAGCTTAACACAACTCTTTTCCCGGCACTCAAAAGACCTTGAGAACAGACGAATTTATGAAAAACTTCAAACTAGCGCACGCCAATTGGCACAGGCAGAGTCAAGCTCGCTACCTGATGAACCGGTACTTTAATGAATAACGATAATATTCCCTAAAGAAGGGGAACAGGGGGGGGGGAGGACGAAGGAGAAACACAAATCTCCAAACAGAGTTAGGTGACTGGTGATAGCGATGGCTGTAATGACATTCTTGTAATAAAATTACAGTAATTAAATTACTTTTTGTGGCAATGAGTAATATAATTAATTTCTTTTGTAGGCTGGTATTTTAGTAATGGAATGAATCATTTTCAGGCGAAGATTTCGAGAAAATTACTCATTGCTTTTGAAATTACTTTTCTCACAAAGAGGACGGTTTGTTTGTGAACTTAAAAAAAATAAAATTAGTTTGCATGGTCAAGTATTGTGAAGAAGACATCATAGTGAATAAACGAGGGTCATCTGCGCGTGAAGTCTCGCACGAGGAACACGAAAGACGCACCAAGGCGGTGTAGAAAGGCGAAGGGGAAAAGCGCACGTGTAATGATATCGCTGGAATGCTACGGCGCACGAACTCCAGTAAAGACAGATTTACGGCGTCACGCCATCACGATGATACTATGCTTGGTTCATCCCTAAGCTAACAGTGCGGGGGGGGGGGGGGGCTATGAGCTCACCAGAACTAATCTCCCGCCTATACTTGATCATATGACCTGTCCCTTTCTCTGCGCGAGGGTATGAATGAGAGCGTGGTTACGTGGCGAGAGATAGAATTGTGACTGTTCCAACGAGCACGTAGCTTCCACCGCACTGTCAGATTAGGGAAAAACTGCTTAAAGGCTGCAATGGGAAGGGCACATAACCAGTAAGGTCAAAACATTCTAAAACCTGAGAGGACAGGACACGCAAATCCCCAGCCCCCTTGCCCTTGCGTCAATGAAGGTCAAACCGTAAGCTTCGACAATTGGGAACAACGAACGACCTGAATAACTGGTTAATCTCAAATGCCTTGCCAAGGCCCCAGAATGTTTTGTGCTTAGTCTTGGCAAGTAAAGATGCCTTATTCAAGCCAGGAACGACTGCATGCGAGCAAAGCCCCAGGCAGCACACAATATTGTGGCGATATTCGTCTCGGGTCAGTAAAGTCATGCCAGTACTGCCGATATTCGCGTTGTATCGGCAAAATCGTGCCGGTATCATTCTGATACTGCCGATGTCGACGGAATATTTGTTATATTACGGCGACGCAATCGTGATATGTATGGTAAACAAACCGTATTTTGCTTAATGTCGTTTCTGAATCAGCAATAACTGCGCAGTATTAGGCTCTTTCGGCCGATTTGAAAATAAGATTGAAAGAAAACGGCCTCCATTTTCGGCTATAACTTAGGAGGTATTTTCATTTCAGCGTCCAGCGATAGATAAAAAAAATAACATACACCCGAAATATGCGACAGTGTAAAATTGTGCACCTATTGTTCCAAACAGAAATCACTATAATTGATTTCAGACGAGCTACAGTCAGTTACAGGTTAATCAAAGTTTTCGAGGTAAAGAAAAACTGGGGAGAAGGGAGCAGACGGAACGCTGGATAAAAAAAGGTTTCCTCCTCTCCTCTCCAGTATTCCGTTTGCTTTCTCCTCCACAGCCCTCCTTTCTCTCGAAAACCTTTCTTAACCTCTAACTGACTATAGAGTGCGCAATTTAGTTAGTGATGAAAGTATGACAGTGACATTTTCGTTATATCACCAAAATTGAAGAACGTGCTTGGGGCTTTAGCATATCGCCCGCGCTTATTGCTACTTGAGGCGACCTATCGCTATACCCTCTTTTATAGCTCGGCAGAAAATATACGAACATATAACCGTAATTTGTGTAGGGTAATTAACTGAAATTCGTTAATAACGTTTTCATTAGTGGCTGTAAGGCCAAGTTGGAAATGCGATTTTGAAGGCTACCACCGTGGAAGGCTAAATCAATTTACGAAAGCTAGACAGAAGCCACCGACTTGGATATATTTGCCGACAAACTTTGCGCTCTATCAGCCGCGAAATAAAAAAAAGATATGATGTCACTGCACACTCCTGTGAATCATAGCCGACACGGCCCAAAGTTCGTCGGCGAAGATCTCCAAGCGGGTGTTTTACCTTACGTAAATTGCCTTAGCTTTCCACAATGGTAGCCTCATAAACCGCTTTGCAACATGGCGCGTCTGTAAAATCACTAATTAAAAACTTCCTTAAATATTTTAAGCAAATAAAAGATACTTCTACAAAACAAAAAAAGAAAACAAAAAGAATCGCTTACAAAACGTGAGGGCGCAAGTGATCTGGTGTAGGTTCCTAATTATAAAATTACGCGACACTGCGCGGTGACGATAGAAAAACGACAGGAAGAAGTAAAGAAGTCTCAAACACACCTTAAATTTATTACCACAGAGTCCTCTAATATACTGTCTCAACTAGAAAAAAAGGGAGGGGGAACAAGGAAAAAGGAAAAACCCACAAAGGATATCCTCAAGGGCCAATAAATAGTGAACTGATAATCTAGATGGTCCGGTTATAAATTAACATGTAGCGAACTGTAATCTTCACTTTGAGTACAAAAGACGATGAAGCCGAATTTTATAACAGGTTGTTCACGGTTCATGCAAACAACGGGACGGACATAAACTTTAGAAAAAAAATCATCAGCCATTTCATTCTGTGAAGGTGGATGACCAGCGAAACTGTTTAACACACGACACAGATAATGACACAGAATTTTGAACAAAGGCAGGAACAGATTTATTGTCTTGATCGGTGGTCATCGTGACGAAAGATACGCCCACAAATTTATTGTTGTCTTGATCGGTGATCATTATTTCGCGTGGACGACTATCGCCGCCCCGAGGAGCCGGAGGAAACTAAACACGCGCGACGTGACCGCCACCCGGCGGAAAGTAGACACGCGCGACGGCACCGCCACCCCGGGAGAGCGGAAGGGAGCTAGGCACGCAAGTGCTTGGAACGACGACAAAGAGATGGCGGTGCGAGGGCAGGCATGGCCGACACGGGTCGCACACCGGCAACTCTTTGACAACCCTTTATTATCCACCTGAGAGTCTACTGATCTTGAAAATGGTTGCTATTGATAACTAATCTACTAAATAGACTTATTGCTAAATTCAGTAGCGTAGCCAGGATTTTATTTCGGGGGAGGGGGTTCCAATGGCATGAATCCTCCCCCCCCTCCCCCCCCCCCCCCGCCCCGCCCAATGACGAAGCAGGGTGAGCTCGGTGGTACGGACGCTCACAACGGAGCAGGCTTCAATTACAGGAATACGGGCGTGGTGGCTCACTGTTCTACTGTCGTCGTAGTTCCGGCCTACCAACTTTAAAAGCTTCCTTACAGCACACAACTCCCCCTGCTTTTTGAGGTAGCACTGCATTACCAACGCGTGAAGGCCAGACAAAACACAAGGATAGCTAAAGGGCAGTGTCTGCTCTGTTCCATTAACGCCGCCATGTCTGTTTATGCTGAAGCAATGATACGGTAAAAGGGGGGGGGGACTGCGCTTTTTTCGAGACTTCATTTAGTTTTAGAAAACTTCGCACATATCGTAGTGCAAGAGCGTCGGAAAGGCATAGTCACGAAGCTCCAAGAACAACACGTACGCCAAGAGCGCTGTAGTTTTGGAATATGTATCCTATAAACGAGAACAAACTATTTTTTTTTTAAGGCGCAACATTTTGTCTGTAGACTTTATTTATTTGGCTCTGGAGAGCCACGCCCCGCGGAACGACAGCAGTCCGTACCATGGATTTCCTGGGTGCCGCGTGTTGTGAACATGATAATGTGATGAGCATACACATGCATGATGACGACGACATGAATTGTTGGTATTGGAGAGGATGGCAGTCCGATTCGCAGGAGTCCAGATTTCGTGGGGGTGGGTTGGGCGGTTCAGCAGCGAGGCACGGGGATCTGGCACGCCGTTCGATTGGGGCATGAAGGAGCCCCAGGAACATGATGGAGCTGTTTCTCACTGGGGTCCACTGGGGCTGAAGCAAGAGGCTCCAAGGAGGTAGCCCAGTCAATGTAGAAGCTGCCGCCTCCGAGGAACCGAGGCCCAGGGCTCAGATTGAGGCACCACCGTCGCCCGGTGTGTCATCCCCTCAACGTCGTCGTCGTTGTGTTCTTTATTTATACGCGTATATATGAATAAATAAAATAAGACATAAAAAAACACACAATCATACGGTCAGCGGCTTGCCCTCCGGGCACTGCCTTTGAAGGAAAAAACCAGCCTCAAAATCAAGAACCACCATCATCATCGTCATCATTTACCGCCCAATAGCCGAGACCTCCCTGATAAAAGATGGCTCTCGCCAAGCCTCATATTTAATGGCGGAAACGTCACGGCTGCGGGACGTCCAGCCATTCGACCCAGAAAACCTGTCCGCGCCGAGGCTATCGTATTTTCGAGGAGTGGAATGTATGCCCCCTAGTAAAGTGTTTGAGAGCTTTCCTAGATCGGCTCCTTACCTCCAATTTTCCCATAGGTAGACACTGCTACTAAGCGTGCGCCCAGCTGGCTACGGCTGGGGTCTACTGTAACGGGTTGGTGATCGTTGACACCGCCCAATTTGATTTTTCTGGCAGGAGACGAAATTCCATTGGCTCTCCTTGATTTCCGCGACTGGCTCGTGGTTCATGGTACTTCGCGGTCTGCTTTCGGGGTTCACTCTTTTATGGGACTCACACGTCTTGCAGTTTGTTTGCCGGGCTCGAGATCAGACTTGCTTCATGGCTCCCCGGGGATGTACCAAATCGTACTAGATTAAAAAGCCTAAGTGCAGAATTTTCCTGCGGCACTAAAAAAGGCCACGGTAGGCCGGAGATTGGACACGACTGCGGTGACAGCGTTCGGCTAAGAGTCGTGTTCTCACTGTTTGGATACGACACCTCGCCAAAGGCTGACGCCGTAGTTGTGTCCAATATTTGGCCTATAGTGGCCTTCTTTAGTGACGCAAGGAAATTCAGCACTTAGGATTTCTTATCTAGGAGACGTTGGGTGTACGAGGAAAGGCCATTAGGTAAAATACCCAGCACCTCCACTAGGACACGATGACAGCCGAGCATGGGCTTGAACCTTTAAGATAAGAAAGATTGATTAAAAATAGGACTGAACCAAGCATCTGTTACAACATAAAAAACTTTCTGAAAAGTGGTTATCCAGACCACTAAGAAGCTACATTGCTTTAGTAGTAAGCTGTCGAAATGAGTCCTCTCTTTCGGTGTTTTGACGGCTGCCGTGGCCCAATCAAACGGAAACGGATGTGGGACCACCTTTCTGGCATTGATCTTCAACGGCTGTGCTTTGTGGAAGTGCACATCTATGCCAGAACAATTTAGAAAGCAGCACCGTCGCGCCACGCCACCGAAGTTAGCCTCCGGTGATTTGGACAAAGCGGCACGACGACTGCACACTGTCAAGCATGACTAACGCAATTTCGCGTAGATAAATTATGCAAACAAATACATCGCACGCGCTTCACTGCAGACCTCAGAGGTTCTGATGGCAAACGAGAACGGAAAAACGTCGCGTAAAATTGTATCCTAGCAATATTCGGATAAATCCGAAGTCCGAGCAAAGCAGGGGTGTCTATGAGCCTTTCGTGGCAATATCCCCGCTGATTGCCAAAGAAATTTGCACTGAAAATTTTGTTAATTCCGTATTTCCCACGCTGTTCTCTAAAATTACTTTCGACCGTCTTTAGATCATGGCTCCCACATCAAAAAGCAACTCACTGGGATCAACGACAACGAACAACGCATACGACAAGCTCCGGCACACCCGAGGTCACCACTGCCGGGGCACAGCCATCTTGCCTGTGACGACACGTATTTGGTTAGGTCACTTGACGAGTAGTCACATTTGAGTGTAGTGTCGGTGGACTGGGGGGCGTGGGGGGCGGGGTCATTTATGTGAGCGGCCTGGAACCCCAGTGTATCGCAATAAGCCCCTCTACATCGTTGACACGCAAAAGTATTTCCAAAAAGTCATGTAATAAACTTTCAACGCATTTTCGAACGATGTTGCTAAAACGACTAATTCATGGGAAACAATTGGTACAAGGATTAACTATAAAATATTGTGATAAGGTCATTTCCAATTCTATTAAAGGGATGCTGAACCGAAATATGGATTCCACAAAACACGCGGCAAAAGCGTGCAACGGGATGCTACAAACACAAAAACATCACTCATACAGCGATATCTCGAACGGATGACCGTATTTTTCAAAAAAAGGAGGCGCATTTGACAGAAATGTTTACGTCATGTTTTTCCGAGAAGGAGAGTTAACGGCCTCGCGTCTTCTCCGCCTCCGCCTTTGAGAAGGCAAAACGAAGAGAGGAGGACACGAGGTATTTTTACGTCACGCGCCTCGTCTGCCTGGTTCAATCTCTTCACTTCACTTTATTACCTTAAAGACCCCCCATCAGGGGGTATTACATAAGGGGTGGGTACACATGGATCAGTTCTTGGGTGCCATAAATATTCAGAGAGATATGAGATGCTACATTGTCCACGAAAGTTGATGGGCAGTTGACGGCAGCGATGTTGTGGGAAAGGCCGTTCCAGTCTGAGGCTGCTCGGGGAAAAAATGAGGAAAAAAATGGGACAGTACGGGCGCGTGGGCGTGCCACTTGGAGCGGATGACCAGTGCGTTGAGAAATGCGTGCCGGCGGTATGATGAAAGGCATGGAACCAAGCGGAGAATAATAGAACTTGTGAAACAAGGAAAGCGTGGTGATGCGACGACGGGTAGAGAGGCTAGGCAAGCCTGATTCTGCTTTCAGGGAGGATATGCTGACGTTATATGAATGCGAGGAATGAATGAATCTAGTAGCGCGATTTTGAACTGCTTCAAGTGCGTTTATGAGATATACTTGGTGCGGGCTCCAGATTGCGGACGCATATTCCAGCTTTGACCTGATAAGTGATTTGTAGGCGAGTAATTTCACATGTTGGGGGCGTGACGGAGGTGACGTTTTAAGAATCCCAATGTTTTGTTTGCAGATGAGATAACATTAGTAACATGCGTGCGCCAGGATAGATCGTTGCACAGAGTGACGCCGAGGTATTTATATGACTCTACGATTTCTACGGATATGTTAGCGATAGCGTAAGGGAAGAGAAGGGGATTACGGCGGCGATGAAAGGACACGAGTTTGCATTTATCAATGTTTAGCTTCATAAGCCAGTCGTCACACCATTCTTGTACGTGGTTAAGGTCATCTTGGAGAAATTGTTGATCAGAAATGTTAGTCACAGAGCGATAGATAACACAATCGTCAGCAAACATACGGATATGACCAGACACATGAAGCGGTAAGTCGTTAATGTATATTAGGAACAAGAGGGGACCAAGGACGGATCCTTGGGGGACGCCTGATGTAACTGGAAGTGAATGAGAGGACTGGTTGTTAACAAGAACAGACTGAGAGCGATTGTTCAGGAATTCTTTAATCCAATGTAAGATATCAGAGTTTAAATTTAACTGAGAAAGTTTTAGAAGCAAACGTTTATGCGGTACTTTATCGAATGCTTTTGCGAAGTCCAGGAAAATCACGTCAGTCTGTAGGTTAGAATCAAGATTAGCATGCAGATCATGAAGGAAAATAGCCAGCTGGGTTTCGCAAGAAAAGCCTTTGCGAAACCCGTGTTGCGACGGGTGAAAAAATTAATAGAGTCTAGGAAATGCATTACTTGGGAGTAGATGACGTGTTCCATGATTTTGCAAGGCACGCTTGTTAAAGAGATGGGACGGTAATTTAGTGGAAAATCTTTGTTACCTGATTTGTAGATTGGAACGACCTTTCCCTTTTTCCAGTCCTCTGGTATGATGCCTGTGGTGAGGGACTGAGTGAACAGTAAGCACAAATACGCTGCGCTCGCATACTTAGTATTTTTTAGGAATTTAGAGGTGATTTCATCTACGCCGGCTGATGATGACAGTTTGATATTTTCGATTACAGAAGAAATGCCATCTGCGAAAAAAGTGACGGGGGTCATTGCTGTCACTATGTTAGTAACATACATGGGAAATGACGTGTACGGTTCTTCGGTGAAAACTGATGAAAAAGCAGTGTTAAACATGTTCGCGCACTCCGGATCATTAGCAACTTCACCCGATTCTTTTCTAAGGGAAACAGTGTGCGTCTGCTGAGGGTTTACAATTTGCCAGAACTTCCTGGGGTTGTTGAGTAGGATATTAGGTAGGTCGGTGTGAAAGAAAGAGCGCTTAGCGCATTGGATAGCAGACAGATACGCGTCTTCAGCTGCATAGTATTTGTCCCACGCACAAGGGGTTGTCCTTTGCTTGGCTGCACGGAATAGTCTTTTTTTCTTATTTTCTAGTCTTTTCAGAGTTTTGGTGAACCATGGTTTTTGGCAATTGGCGCGAAAACTGACTTTCGGAATGAATTTATTCACCAGTTCTTCTATCTTACTTTTGAAAATCAACCAATTTTCGTTTATGGATCGGTCATGAAAAGATGACTCAAAAGATCTGAAAGACGTGGTCAATTCATTATTTATGGCGTCGTAATTTCCTTTATCATAGAGACGGATCGTTTTCTTGTATGTTTGGCGTGCTATCGGAAGAAACTCGAAAACAGCGTGAATAACCCTGTGGTCACTGATTTCGCGGAGGAAAGTAATGGATGATAAGCTGTCCGGTTGACTTGTTAATATTAGGTCTAGAACGTTTGCAGATTGGTTTGATATGCGTGTTGGTTCTGATACCAATTGAGTGAGATTGAAGTTGAGACATACTTCCATAAATTCCCTCGTTTCTGCGTTACCCACAGTTAGATTTGACGAGCTAGTCCAATCAGCATTCGGGTAGTTAAAGTCTCCAAGAAGGAGGATATGTGCGTTGGGGTGTTCTGCGGTAAGTTGACTTAAGATGTTATTGAGCTTAAGGGGAAAGTCGGGACTGTTATGCGGGGGTCTATAGCATACGCCGAGTAGAACCGTTTGAGGAGCTACTTGGCAGATAAGCCATAATATTTCTAGGTCAGACATAATGTTGAGAACAGAACATGACAAATGTTGGCTAACGGCGATAAGGACGCCTCCCCCTCGAGTGCCCTTACGATCGTTACGAAAGAGGTTGAAATTCGGTAGATCAGCCAACACCTCAGAGTCTGTGACGTCATTAGTCAGCCATGTTTCAGTTAATATCAGTAGATTGCTGGCAGATGACGACACAAGATTGGACACGAGTTCGCGCTTCTGAAGGAAACTGCGTATGTTAGTAAAGATTGCAGAAAAAGAAAGATTTGTTCGGGCAGTAGTCTGAGGGTGTTCTTTTACTCGCTGATAGCGGGGTAATCGCTATGCTATTTCTTTTACAGTTTCTGTTGCCTCATCAAAAACATAGCGTTTAGAACCGATGAACAGGGTTTTGTAGCGGAGAGAAAACGCGACAGATTTGGTTTTAGCAAAAGCAACAAGGTGCCTCCGAGCGTTACGAACAGAGACGAGAGAAGTCTTCGCCAATGCTGTAATTTGTGCCCTTCAACTTTGGGCCATTTGAAAGGATGAACTCTTTGGTTTTGAAAAAGGCGAACTTTCCAATTATTGGGCGGCACTGGTTAGCTGTATAACGCCCGAGGCGATGTGTACGTTCTATTTCTTTAGGGTCCAAAGTGACGTTGAAGAGATCAAAACAGTGGCGAATGACTCTCTGTTCCGACTGGGCAAACGTTTCTGAGGCAGTGGGATCAGGAAGACCATAAAAAATCAAGTTGTTTCGGCGGGAGCGATTCTCGGCATCGTCCAGACGGGCCTCCAGGTCACAGACCTGGCGAGCCGTCTGGGCGGTGTCGGCTCGGGTTGTCTCTAGTTCAGTTCGCACAGTTGCAAGGCTTTGGTAATGGCCTTCTAGTTCGGCCATTCGCTTGCTGAGTTCAGACATTGTTTTGTCGGTTGTTTGCAGTTGGAATTTGAGGCCTTGTACCTCAGCAAGTAATTGAGACTGACCGGCAGACAGTTTTTGCAGTTCAACAAGCACGGCATCGTCAGGCCCTGGGTTTGTCTCTACGTCGCCTGACAGCAGCAGTAAAAAACGGACAACATGAACGCATTCAGCACAGACGGCAAGGCAACACTGCGGGCTCGGCAGCTGCACCAAAAAGTAGTTGCTAGATTTCTTAGCAAAAAGACCATACGGTTTACCAACCTGCATGGCGAAGACAAGCGGATTAGTGGCCTGTGTTGTAGCACAGCCACCGAGCCCACAGAGCGCCGCCGGTGGTCGCCGCTGCTTTATAGGTGCGGCGTCTAGACGTGTCGGTGTCGATTGTGCCTTCCATGCTTGGTCGAGGATCCTGTGCTCCAGTGGCGGCGCAGTCGGACGTGATGACTCACTGACGGACGGCAGATAGTAGCCATTCACGCTGTGCCCATGCGAGAGGAGTGCACATCCCGGACTGTCGTCCGATAGAGCAGTCAGCAGTGTAGGGAACAGCAGGTTGGAGATGAACGAAGCAAAAACCTGCATGGCGAAGACAAGCGGATTAGTGGCCTGTGTTGTAGCACAGCCCCCGAGCCCACCTCTGTTTCCAAAAATACGGCCGTCCATTCGAGATATCGCCTCACAAGTAGTGTTGTAGGAATTGTAGCGTCCCGCCTACATCTCCTGCATTGTTTTCTTTTAAATCCAAATTTCGGTTCACCATCCCTTTAAGGTGTTTGAACGCTGCAATTAATTAGAAGTTTCAATTCGTCAGAGGAGCTTGTGAAGCCACAGTTATTACCAATATTCCGCGTCCTGGAACGCAACTAACCATGCAAATAAAGCCGTATAAAATACACGAAAAACAGCCGCACTCGTAGTGTAATTAATAATAGAAACTATATCGGTAGTTTTTCCGCACACATGCAAAGCTCCGCGTCAAACGGACCTCGTCACGCCGAACGGTAGTCGCCACCTCGAATCTGGCGGATTTTTATTTAGGACATCACGGCAGAATCACACCAATTTAGTTCTTTCACTAATTCAGGAAGCCAAACCACTCTTCATTTAACTTTACTCAACAAAACGCAACGGTATTGTAATAAGTATTGCAACATTGAAACGTGTGCAGACTGGCATGAGCGACGCGGTGTCCTTCAAGATGGTGCCTAGGATTAGTTGCCTTTCCTCGCGATTGATGGCTCTCTTTCATCTAAAGTGTCTATGCGACAACAAACTGAGGGAGAGGAGGAGACGAGAGCGCGCGGGGTCGTCACAACGCCGAGTTTTGGTAGGAATGATTAGTGGGGTTACCCGAAGATTTGTTTCAGCTTAGGTCCAGACGCAGCCGTCTCAACGACGCAAAGAGACTTAAATGTAAACATTTTCCACGACATCCGTCGAAAATGTTTACATTTATGTCTCTTTGCAATGACTACGGTCCTGTTGTGGTGCGGCTTGCCAAGCGATGTGTTCAACTCTACAACTCCATCTCTACCGCCAAACCCCACCTCACGTTCAACAAGACTTGCAAGGAACTGCGGCTAATCCCGAAGAGTCTCCGCCTGAAATGCCTGGTCCACACCACCGAGGGTCACAGGATCGTCGAGCAGGCCGAACGTCGTTTGCTCGACTCCAGGATTCAAGAATGCCGGGAAACTGTCAGGAAGAAGGACTTGGATCTTTTCTTTTTGCGGCGACAACTGGAATACCGTGCTCCGGAACATTTTCCTGCCATCGACGACTTTGCCAGATCTGCTGCCACGTCGGCCGCTGAGTGAAGGAGTTCGGACTACCATAAGAAGCTCGTATCTCTCCAATTGCGTCCCGCCGTCTCCCAAGAGACCAACAAGATGTTCGGGAAAACTCTATCTTCGAGAGAACTCTCTGAGACCGAGACTCGTGTTCTGGCAAAGGAAAAAAGTTCTACCTAACCACAACAACGCCGCCTATTTGCTTCGATGGCAGCTGCTGTCGAATATGGCCTGCGTGAGTTAAACCCTTGCATCCGTGAAGAAGCCCACCTCAAGGCAATCGGTGTGCTGTCCAAGGCGCACCGACGGGAGCAGTTAAATTACACGCCGGAAGAGAAGGCAGTCATTCAGAACTTTAGAGAAGACAAGAGCATCGTCGTCCTCCCTGCCGACAAGGGAAACGCAACCGTGATACTCGATCGCGCAGACTACGATGAGAAGGCGCTCCAGCTTCTCAACAACGACGCATACACGATTCTTCCAAAGGACCCGACTGCCAAGATTCAGGCAAGTCTAAACAAAATGCTCTCTACGATTTTTATGGGTATCCCGAGTCCCGAGTCCTTTACTTCGGTCTCATTTGCCGGAACGGGTCAGCGCCGGCCTTTTATGGCCTGCCGAAGGAGCACAAGCCAGATGTCCCCCTCCGACCCATAGTGGATTTCACCACGTCTCCGTTACGTGCGTTGTCCAACCATCTCCAACGACTGCTGTCGCCACTAACCGGGAAAACCGACACGTACGTCCACAATTCTGGACACTTCATCGAGCTCACATCGGGCCTCGAACTGCGGGACGACGAGAGCCTTGTCTCCTTCGATGTCGTGTTGCTTTTCACAAGTATGCCTGTGCCTCTGGCAGTGTCTGTGACGCGGGCGGCCTCTCGTCTGACATGTACGACTCTCCGAAAGAACGTACCTTGAGGTGGACGAGAAATGCCGTCTACTAGAATTCTGCCTAACCAGCACTTATTTTTCTTTGCTGGCCGCTTCTACAGACACACCAGTGGTACGGCTATGGGTGCTGCGGTCTCCGTCACTGTGGCGAACCTCGCAATGGAGGCCATCGAGAGAAAATCTCTGGACACTTTATCCCCAGAACCCGTGTGTTTCCTGCGGTATGTCGATGATTGCTCTTGTGTTGTAAAGGCCAGTGAGATCGACCGTCTCCACACACATCTAAACTCCATCGAGCCAGCGATTTAATTCACGATTGAGCACGAATCAGATGGCTGTCTCCCCTTCCTAGACATCCGTGCAGTGAGAAGGTCCGGCCGCCTGGACCTCCATGTGAATAGGAAGCAGACACATGCAGGCCGATACCTGGAATTTTATCGAGCCAGCCTAAGACACACAAGTCTTCCGTGGCTTCGGCACTCGTCAGACGGGCGATCACGGTCTGCACTTCAGAGGAGACCCTTCGAAAAGAGATCGAAACAATCAAAGAAGACCTGCGGAAGAATGGCTACCCAGCTAGATTTGTAAAAGCACAATCAAGAAACTACGACCCACCCCTTCAGCACAAGACACCGCCCCTCCCCCCACCCGCGTGTGTGTACCCTACATCAAGGGCACAAGCGAGGTTCTTGCCCGAGTACTACGACAGTACGGCGTAGCGGTATCACACAAGGCAGTCTGGACCATCGGCGGCCTTCTCCCCCTAGCAAAGGATCGCCCCCGAGGGAGAGGGCACAGGGGCTGGTTTACAAAATTCCCTGCGGTGACTGCCCCGCATCGTACGTTGGGGAAACGAAAAACTATCCAGAGCGCCTGCGGTGCCACCGCTACGACATCATGAAGAAGAATGTAGAGAAAGCGCTCTGGCTGAACACGTCGAGAAGACAAACCACTCCATCGACCTCGACAACAGCTCCATCCTCGGAATGGAAAGAAACTGGCGGAGGCGCCTTCTGTTGGAGCCGTGGCACATTCAATGCACACGTGGCAACGTAAACCGGTCGACGGGGACCCTTCCCAGCAGCTACGTTTTTGGGGTTAAGAGGGATAATCCGGAGAGCACACGGGGGTGTTCGGGTTCGTTGGCAGGCCGTTCCGCGGGACAAAAACAGTCACCCGTGATTAAGGGACCAAGTTGGTTCCGAAACGTCGGGATTTTTGCTTTTAATAAAGCTTGGTTAAAGTTACAAGTTGAAGTTTTATGAATCATTCCTAACCAGACGGATGTCCGTCGACAATGTTTACATTAGAGCTTCAAGATGAGGTTCGACGTAATTCCCAATCAGCTTCACTTAAACGACGGTGATATTTATTTCTCGGGAATTTTTAAAATCTTGTATTTTTTTATAGAAAGGATAGGTTACTAGTGAACGCAGTATGCGTTTTGAGACACCGATCCGCGTCAATGTAAAACCATAATGCATTAAATGAAACGTACCCTGAACAAAACGCATGAATGTTTTCAAAGTTCGTTTACTTATTAATACCGACTTAAAGAACATGATTTTGAAACACATAATTAAGACTCGCTTGAAGACTGTAAGGCTAAGAGCACATAGGCGCGGCGACAAAATGTCATCATTCAGCAGCGTCGAGCTTTCAAGGGATTGTGACCTCGATCGATAAAACTAATCGCAGATGATACGGTCGACCTAAAACCGAAGGAAAAGTGACGCATCTGGGTAATGATTAATGCGCCGTCGTCGCACACTGAAGTGCCGGAGAAATGATAACGTTCCAGCCCCCCTGCAGGTGCCCTGCATATGCCTTGCCCTGGCGAAAGCAGATGACTAGGAGGCGCGGCAGACCTGCCATATTAAGCGTTTCTTCAGTTATTGGAATCACCAATAAAATAGGATTTGATTATGACTATACCTCGATGTATTGCAAACGTGGAGACTGCAGCTAGAAAACCTTATAAGTAAGATATATTTTTCTTGGTGTAGTATAAATGGTAAGAATATCGGTTGAACTTGATTTGGCACTCATTCGATAACCACCTCGCTTCATGATAAATCAATATTACGGTAATAATGACTATATTAAAAATATTATGTGAACTCAATAAATCTAACGTGATTGTGCTGTCTATAATTTAGTGCACTGATATCTTAATAAAATTCTAACAGCATTCCTGAACTAAAGAGCAAATATGTGTTAGCATACATTTGTTGCAGCGAACATGGTTTAGAACGTTTTTAATCTTTATTTGGTTGCCTACCAAGTCGTCACCCCTAAATATATTTCTTTTAACAAAAAGCTTTTTTAAACTTTTTTGCTTAAAGATAACATATAACATGTCGGGAGTCTGTTGTCGTTCTTACATAAGGGTAGTGATTATACTTCAAAATATCCTCTTATGACAGAAATAATGCTGGAATCATCGGCGGTACTTGAGCAATACACGTTTCTGATTAACATAGCATTTTTAGTGGGAAGATATGGCGACTCTTGACTCAATTTGAGTTGACATTTTCGAACTATTTGCCAGACCGGCAGATTCACATCCAGTGACATAAAAAAGAATACTATTTTTGCTTAAAAAGTCGGAAGTGCAATAATCAATGGCCGTGGCAGTCTTTTGTAACGTGTTGTGTTCTGGCATGCGACTACCGTGCTTTGAGAGCGCAGCTCGCTTCCGGCTTAAAGGGGTCCTGCAATGGCTATTTTACTAATTCTTTATTTGCACCAAACCTGAGCGCACTGAACGTAGTAACTTAATGACACTTTTCTTTTCTCGAATTTCGATTTATTTTAGAAGTTATAGGCAAAATAAAATTACAAAAACAAGCAAAAAATAACCTCCTTCATGACGTCCTTGGTTGCTTGAGTGGCCGTGAACTAGACGAGGGGTGGTGAGCTGACCGAGCGCTCACGGCTGCCGTACTCCGTGTCGACGGCGCGAGAGGGCGCCACTAAAGCGTGTTCTGGATAGGCTGTATGTAGCGGGCAGCTAGAGCGGCTCTCATTGCATTTGCTGCGCGATTAAACACAAATTCGGCATGACACTTCATTGGCCACAAACGACAGCAAACACGGGGTAAAGATCAGTTCAGAATGGGAGCCACTTCGCGCTGCCATACCGCGAAACGGCCAAACCGCAAGACAAAGCTGCTCACCGAAGGCCTTGGGAACGCTCAGAGCCGGCCGGGTCCTTCGGTCCCTACGGCCGCAGCGCCGCAGCGTACATCCGGGACCTTTCCGTGTCGGCGCCTGATCCCACTACTCCTTTCTAAAAGGCGCCGCCTTTTCCACCGATTGGTGGCGGGTATGTCGACGGATCATTTCTTGTTTCCGTACTTTATAAACTGCATTTGTTTCTTTTCTGATCTCAAATACTGAACAAAAACTACTTTTATAAATAATTGAGACGGTTCGCACCCCTTATATTTTGTATTTCGACTAAAAAGAAGCTTTTAGCGACTCTGACCAGTAGTAAGCCCAGGACCTAAGACGTCACATTACGCGCGCTTTCGGTACCGCGAGTCGCCCCCGTCGGTGGAGGAGGTTTCCGCGTCGTCCGGTTAAAATATGACGCACTGATATTTAGTGACTCTCTCCGTGCCCGCTGGCTTGCCCGAACCCCAAGAGACGTGGAAACCGCAAAAAAGGTAGACGCTTAATTATGATTGCAAGGCCCCTTTAAGCGTCGTCGTCGTCGTCGTCGTCATCGGCGTCGGCGCAACCGCGCGTTGCATTATAGGACGATTCCCATAATGACGTCACCACGTGTTGCAATATAAGTCAATTTTCCCGCTAAATTTAGCGGAAAAAATTCCCCGCTATATTTAGCGGAAAAATTTCCCCACTAGATTTATCGAAAAATATTCCCCGCAAAATTTAGCGCAAAAAGTTCCCGGCTTAATTTAGCGAAAAAATTACCCCACTGAATTTAGCGAAATTCGCCACTATATTTAGGGGGCAAAATTGCCCGCTAATTTTAGCGGGAAGAATTTCCCGCTAGATTTAGTGCGAAACTGTTTCCGCTAAATATGGCGGAAACTTTTTCTCGCTCAATCTAGCGGATAACTTTTCCCGCTAAATTCAGCGGCAAATTTTCCGGCTTATTTAGCAGAAAAAACTCCCCGCTAAACTTAGCGGAAACATTTCGCCGCTAATTTTTGCGGAAAAAATTCCCGCTACATCTAGCAGAAAAACTTCGCCGCTAAATTTAGCGGAAAATTTGCCCCGCTATACGTAGCGGGAAGAATTCACCGCTAAATTTAGGGAAATTTGCCGCTAATTTTAGCGGCAAAATTTCTCCGCTAAAGTTAGCGGGAAAAATTTCCCGCTCAACTTAGCAGAAAAAATTGCATGCTATATTTAGCGGCAAAAAGTTTCCGCTAACTTTAGCGGAAAAATTCTCCGGTACATTCAGCGGGAAAACAAATCCCGCTAAATTTAGCGGGAAAAATTTCCCGCTAAATTTGGAGAAACATTTTTCCGCTAGATCTAGCTGAAAATTTTACCAGCGAAATTTAGCGGGAAAAATTATGCGCTAAATTTAACAGAAAACATTTCCCAATAAATTTAGAGAAAAAAATTCGCTGCTAAATTTATCAGGGAATTTAGCGAAAATTTCCCGCTAAATGGGATAGGAGCAGGAGAGGAAGAGGGAGGGTACGGATGAGGAGGAGGGGCATACCCTCCTCCCCGTACCTTCCCCTCCTCCTCCTGAAGAGCTGCGCTCTAATTCGGCATTACTCGGGAGTTGTAAACGTCTTTCATTTTTTATAACTCAGATCAAAAACCGTGCATAAGCTTTCAGAAGCACGCTCGAATCGAAACTGTTCTCCTGTGCATTCATAGCAAATCAAGTGACTTTAATGAGGACTACAAAATGTGCAATGACAGTGAATCACAGAAAATAATGCTTTTAATCTAGTAATATCACAGGTTAAGAAAAATATGAAATTGTTACAAAACCGCCTTTTTATTTCGAAATATCAAGCAACACGCCAGCTTTTGCCAAGTCGCACAAAGAACACGTTTATTTTTGCTGAAAAATAAGTTTTATTACACTATTAATTTAACTCAGTGCCGTAGCAAGGTAGTACGACGAAACTAAAAACGGGGATGGGATTTTCTACCTACGAAGATCCTGTGTGCAATACAAGTACAATAGGTTAGACACAGATGACGAAGCACAGTTTCCACCATTATGAACGTTGATCTGTACATACCGTATCATGCCGGAGGAAATTCAGTGCAGTCGTACTACAGTATTAACTTTTTGTTTGCGCAGATTACTATTGTATTGAACTGTGTAATGTATGTGACTGGTAAAAGTGAATAAATAAAAGCGTTGTGTCAGCATTCCTCGTTCTGAATTGTGTGTGGGCCATTCATTGAGCTTGACATTCTTGGGCATCTTTCACTTATTATACATATAAATGGTACTGTAAACATTGACACTCAAGCTCAGTTAATAACTAAGGCAGTCGAGGGCAATCTATTTTCTCTAACGGTGTTGCTGATCTGACAGCGAAAACGGCAAGTTTTGCCATAAATACGTTATCAATATAGCCGGAAGTCAACGAATTAAAAAGACGTTACATTCAAATCTAATGAAAATTTATTTAGAGCGATCAATACCATATGTAGTTTTGATCTCCCCTTATGTAATCAAAAGAGGGCCCATTTGAATTAGGGCAGAACCATAAAACACTATAGATATAGATTTTCGAAGCCCGGGCCATCGAAGCTCCCTTATAGGGTTGTAATAAAATGGCTCTATCAGGTAGAGTCACTGGCCGCTTATGAAACACCGGGCGTCAGCTGTTATGATAACGCTTCTTGAATCATGATTGGTTGTTTGGCAATCTTACGACTCGATGCCCCACTCTGATTGGCTGTGTAGCAATAATGAGATTCCCGTGACTCGATACACCCAGCATTTCCTTAGCTGGACCAGGATAGCAATATCCGACTTTCGAGAAACTAAAAAGAGATACGATGTAAGGGTAGGAGTACCGTAAATAAGCAACGGCGCGCAGTGCGAAACTGCACGATAAGAAAAAAATGGAGGAAAAAGGTAGCAACGGCGCATTTTCTTCCCTTTTACCGAGGCGCCCCCAAGCGGACACGAGCAGAAGGGAGGAAAGAGACATTTTCCTCCTCCTCCAGGCAGACGGGAGAAAGCTTTCACCCTCCCGACTTATATTCTTTCGGTTTCGTTTTTCGAGCACGTCGCGCACGTCGCGCACGTTGCGCATGTTGTTAAATAAATGTTGTTGAGTTGATTGAGCTTCAGCGGCAGGGAAGGCCGCCTGTATTTCCGTCTTCTAGTCCAAACGAGCAGAACATTTCGGTTGCATTAACGTTTTTACCACGAACTTTATCAAAGGAACAAACGAAGCCGCTAGAAACAGCGAAGTTCCGGAGCAGTGCCAGCAGCGCTACGTACACTGGGGAAGATGGCCGCCTCTGGATTGCGGGACCACCAGTGGGGACAGTGTGCGGGACCCACGCGGAACTACAGTAGGGTGTGTTCAGGTAAGATCGAACACGCGAGTCCGGTTCGAATTTTTGTTTTTCTTCATATTTTTATATGTTACTCCCCAATATGTGGAGAAAACGAAATCACAAATGTTTTCTCAAAAAAACAAATATCTCTAAAGAAAAAAAAACATGTCTGCCCCAAGACGGCAACGCCGTTTCAGGGCTTTGTCTGTTCTGTCAAGTTTGACTGCATGTAACAGGCAAACTAAAAATACCAAAAAACTGAATATTTTTCAGGAAGCAGTGGATCATAGTTACTACATTCTTGAACGTTTACAGTATTCTCAAAATTGTATATCGCGCGTGCCAAATTCACAAATGTGGCTACTTTAACGTTTTGACCCCATTTTTGTGACTCGTTATATCGTTATGTGTTAAGGATATTAAACTGAAACTTTTTTCATATGTCCTTCCTAAACGTGTCTCTCATCGAAAAATAAATTGCTGCTCTAGTGTATAATTCAAAATATATACAGCGCTTCAAACATATTCGAAATTGAAAAGTTCCGCAACTTCAACGTGCAATTAAAAAAAAAACCATCTTCGATCTTTTTAAAATTTGGAGGAATCATTCTCCTCTCCACGCTCGTAAAAGTCCGTTAAAAACATGTTGCATCATTTTGTTTCCGTCAAAAGTACAGCGCTTTGAAATGTACCTCCCCACGTGGACATGTTCGCCCAAGGTCACGGCCGCAGTGTGGCCGCCTTCCATTTTTTTGTTTAAAACTTCTCATAATTTCCTGTTTTTACTTGTGCACAAGTTCGAATTATACATCTGGACCGCTCTAAATGCATGTATAAAGTGCACGTAGCTCAGGACAGCAGTTCGAAGCATCGAAGATGCGAACTAAGACGAGCCCGCCCTTCGTGCTTAATTGTTGCATATGCCGCTGCACGGTCGCGCGAACTGAAACACAACCACCCGCACGAGACTCTAGGGTCGATAGAAAGAAAGAACATATATAACCTGCCGTGTATTACGTGCGTGTTCGCCGTGTATAGCGAACACGACCTATTGAGCCCAAACAACGGCGGATGCAACCGGAGACGCCGAGAGGGAACAGCCGGGCGGCGAGCCACGGGACGCCTGGAAGCAAGACTGGGCGCGATCGCAGGCCATAAAAGACGGTTTTCGTAACACCAACCGCTTGTAACCTAAACATTTATATTGATATATCCTCGCACTATCCCAAATTAACCAGCACATCACATAACCAAGAAGCTCCCAACCTTAAACACACAAAAAGGAGGAGGAGGAATATACTTTATTATAGCGAACCTTAGCTGCGAAGGAAAAGAACAAAACTATAGCCAAAAACGAACTCTATCGCGCGGCGTCAACTCAAAGTAAACGTGCGCCGCTCTACACTTCACGTGTTTACGCTCCGTACCTTGGTCGGACTGCGCAAGCACGCACTCATTTCATACCTCGTGACTTCAAAACCAATAAAGTATGAACCATACTCTCTCTCTCTGCTTCGGCGTCGGGCAGAAGGGAGCAAGTCCAGTATCTGCGTGGCATATGCCTTGCTAATACGCGTCGTGTCAGAACGGAGTCTTCAGCTATGGCAGGGACTTACAGCGCCAGCAGAGTTTTTTGTGCTGACTATCTCAGCAAACACAAAAAGAAAGTCACATTGCAGAGAAATTTTCGCAGCGTGCGAGATATCGGTTTTAACTCCCTGAAGAAGATTTTGCCCCGGGAGACATCCGGTGAAGTGAAAGAAACAGATTACCTGTGCCAGCATTGTTTCCTGTATATCAAAGCTGAAATACAAAGTGCACCAGAGAGCTCCTACAGTGGTGGGGACGCATTTATCCGAGAAAGTGAGGCCATTGACAAGCTGAATCGCTACGTACTGCCCACAAAGGTTTCACCACTCAAGCCACAAAGTCAAGTAGCAAGCCGGTGCAGAGAGTCCTACGGGAAGAGGAAACAAGCAGAAATAGAAGAGGCCGTGGTTTCCGATGTTCGTACCAGGATTCAAACAGCCTACGGGACATCAGACGTTTCAGGACCATCCCAAGATAAGTGCAACACGTGCAGCGAGTGGATGACGAACTTTCGCCTGGCATACGCTGCATGTGCTTCCCACCAGGAACGTTGCCGTCTACTGACGCTCCTTCCCCCATCCCTGACGAGGAAAGAGATCGAAAGTGCCGTGCCGGAGGCAACGAGGTACCTCATCAACAAATCTCGCAAACTGAGAGATGACCACGGTGTGTGGTCGATACCAGATCCCTACTCAAGATGCAAGGTGAGCGAAGAGGAATTGTCAGTGGCTCTTGAGTACTTTACCAAGGACGAACTGGGCTGCTCTAGACAAAGCCCAAACCAGAGAGACGTCATTTTTGCGTTACTAAATGACAAAAAACAGTACATGTCCAAGAGCTTTATGACGAGGTCGATCCGCGAGTCATTTCGTGTGTTTAAAAATGCACACGCAGAAACCAAGATTGGCCTCACAAAGTTTCATTCCTTGCGACCCCGGTGGGTTAAGTGTGCCCCCCAGAGAGAAGTTTGTGTATGTATAGATTGCGCAAAGTTTAAGCTTTGCGTGGCGGCTCTTGAAAACGTGAGCGATAGGGACCTCAACGTCTCGGACTTGGAATTATTGTACATTTGCTCCCCGCCGACCAATCAATGCCGGCTTGGCGATTGTGCACGATGCCCCAAGGACCGCCATTTTACGCTCGATCGGCTTGGAATCCCAGAAGAAGCAGAGATTTTGGTAGCAGCCTGGGAGTCTGGCAATCTGATAAAAAAATCTTTGGATTCAATGACATTCATGAACGAACTTCAGACACTGGTAGGAAGATGGATTCCTCATAATCAGATCAGGTCAATTCCAGGAAAGGCCATATACACAGAAAAGCGGTGCGAAGAAAAGGGAAGCCTCGTGCTGCATTTTGATTTTGCAGAGAATGGGACCGTTGTTCTTCCCGATGAGGTCCAAGCCTACCACTGGCATAAGAAGCAAGTTTCGGTTTTTACATGCGTTGCTACAACAAGAAAATCCACGCGTAGCTTCGCTGTCATCAGCGACGATGTGTGCCACGACTCCGCCCACGCCTGCTGCGCAATCGGAAAAATAACAGACTGGCTTGATGACAACGCTCCCGTGCACTCGCAAGTGACTTTTGTAAGCGATGGAGCAGCGAGCCACTTCAAGAACAAGTATCAACTACACAAGTTCAGAAAATTAGAGTACCCTGCAGCCAAATGGCTACTTTCCGCCACTGGGCACGGCAAAAATGCATGCGATGGTGTTGGAGGCCTTGTGAAGCACCAGGCTACTCTACACAACCTGCGAGAGCCGGCAAGCATGGCAATCCAAAATGGACAAGACATGTCAAGAATACTGTCTCAACATCTCAAAGGGGTCAAGCTGCTCTACTTGGATGAAACTGAACTTGTAGAGTTCCGGAACCGGAAGAAGGAAGAGTGGAGCAACGTGCGAGCCGTCCGTGGGATTCAGAAGTGGCACGTATGGCGAAGTCGCAGAACGGGGCAGAACTCGGAACTAACTGTTTTCCGGACCGCGGAAAGCGCAACGACGATCACTATTTCATGACCGCTGCTTGAACATGTTGAGTGCCAATGTATTTTTATTTATTTTACAACAATGACAGACGACGCACCAAGAGAGAGCCGGAACGAGTGGACAAGCCAAGGTGTCAGCGATTTATTAGAACAGTTACCTAAAGATGTAGTAACAGTGCTGATCCTCAATCCCACCGAGGTGTTATGTTCAGTTATTACGTTTACTTCTGAAAACCCCGGTATGGTATATCGTTTCGTTCTAGGTATTTACGTTTAAGCTCGCGCGACCGAGCGGTCGCGCGACCCGGCGTCTCCGGTTGCGTCCGCCGTTGTTTGGGCTCAATAGGTCGTGTTCGCTATACACGGCGGACACGCACGTAATACACGGCAGGTTATATATGTTCTTTCGTTCTATCGACACTAGCGTCTCGTGCGGGTGGTTGTGTTTCAGTTCGCGCGACCGTACAGTGGCATATGCAACAATTAAGCACGAAGGGCGGGCTCGTCTTAGTTCGCATCTTCGATGCTTCGAACTGCTGTCCTGAGCTACGTGCACTTCATACATGCATTTAGAGCGGTCCAGATGTGTAATTCGAACTTGTGCACAAGTAAAAACAGGACATTATGAGAAGTTCTAAACAAAAAAATGGAAGGCGGCCACACTGCGGCCGTGACCTTGGGCGAACATGTCCATGTGGGGAGGCACATTTCAAAGCGCTCTACTTTTGACGGAAACAAAATGATGCAACATGTTTTTAACGGACGTTTACGAGGGTGGAGAGGAGAGTGATTCCTCCAAATTTCAAAAAGATCGAAGATGGTTTTTTTTTTAATTGCAGGTTGAAGTTGCGGAACTTTTCAATTTCGAATATGTTTGAAGCGCTGTATATATTTTGAATTATACACTAGAGCAGCAATTTATTTTTCGATGAGAGACACGTTTAGGAAGGACATATGAAAAAAGTTTCAGTTTAATATCCTTAACAAATAACGATATAACGAGTCACAAAAATGGGGTCAAAACGTTAAAGCAGCCACATTTGTGAATTTGGCACGCGCGATATATAATTTTGAGAATACTGTAAACGTTCAAGAATGTAGTAACTATAATCCACTGCTTCCTGAAAAATATTCAGTTTTTTGGTATTTTTAGTTTGCCTGTTACATGCAGTCAAACTTGACAGAACAGACAAAGCCCTGAAACGGCGTTGCCGTCTTGGAACAGACATGTTTTTTTTTTCTTTAGAGATATTTGTTTTTTTGAGAAAACATTTGTGATTTCGTTCCCTCCACATATTGGGGAGTAACATATAAAAATATGAAGAAAAACAAAAATTCGAACCGGACTCGCGTGTTCGATCTTATCTGAACACACCCAGTAGCGAAGCACGCGGAACTGTGTCGACGTTTTCGACGTTATGCAAATCGCAGGAACTGCGTCCAAGGCAGGCAGGCTTTTCCTGCCGGCTGCCTGGGTGCCCTCCGTGCTGAGTTCGGTTCTGTTTTCCCGTGCCGAGTGCCAACCGGCGTTCAACGTGGTTCTGTATTTCTGCGTGTCAGCAACATAGCAGCAACATCGCGATGGCAGTGTTGTGCGTTGTGAACAGAAGACTAAAATTATCGCCGATGTGACCGTGTGTTAGCGTATCAGCGGTGTAACACCAAGATGAGATGACCTACACTGTCGGGCATTGATGCTGCTGGCCGGGCCGTGATCGGAGGGGCGGGGTGTCGCAGGTTGACATTCTGCCTTACATTAAAGAGTTTAAGACCATTGAGGAATTAGGTGCAGTCGATCGACGTGCGGGTACTCATGTTGGAACGCTGGTCTGAACGGTAAGCTCCTATCGTACAGTGGCCAATGTGACTGGCGGTCCCCGAGAGCGATTGCGCTTTGGGGAAAGGACTGAACAGTACGAAATTAGGACGGAAAGTACGTATATTTGCAGTGTGGAATTTCAGCATTAAAAAAGAATAGGTAAAATCGGAATAAAAGCTACCCTTTATTTTGCGGTTTAAATATACTACAGTGCCTGGAGAAACTGCCCTCCAAGTGGCGCGCTGGGATGAACGCTAGAAGTTTTCGAGGCTCGCCACGGCATAGCTCCGTACAGTGTGCTCAACTGTTAAACATAACGCGGGAGCGGTGGCCAGAGAGACTGCATGCGTCACTTGCCGGCTCACTCTGGCAGCTTATGCCGCTGTTGTTTTCTGGAGTTACACCCTGCCAGCTCCGAAACAATCCCCAATGCGTGACTCGGCGAAAAAAAAAAAAGGTAGCTCTTGGATTTTGTTTTTAATGCGAATAGCATTCTTTGGATACTTCACGCACTTTTCGTCTATGTATCTATCTATCTATCTATCTATATATCTATCTGGCTATCTAACCTCTTACGCCGCGGGTCGATAAATAAATAAAAAAGACCGGCGCCGGCTGGGATTCGAACCGTTGACCCTTTGATCAGCAGGCAGACGCGCTAACCACAGAGCTATGAAGGCTTTTTTTTTTCTTTATTCCCGGTAAAGACACAATGAAAAAAGCACACAGTCATTCACACATGTACAATTTGTTTAGGAAAGAATCAGCCACTTAGCGGCGATTTCCAGCATATCAAAATCTTTTTAAACATACTAACTCATCTAGTATTGGCAACCAGTCAGGGGGTTCAGGGAGTGCACGGTATACCACGCGAATATATGCCACACTTTCAATGAAATTTTCTCTTACTGTTTTGGTATTCACATCAGCATTATTAACACTCATTCTTGTCCTCCACAGGCTGTGGAGGCCGAGGAGCATGAACATATCGTAGGGGACTCCCCCTCGTTTTCCAGGGGCAAATAGCGGATGCCGTGCGCAGTTAAAGGTAGATCCTTCTTCAGCGTGCGCTGAAGAATGTCCCAATGAAACACGGCGTCCCAGCACTCAATAAATGCGTGCTCTATCGTCTCGGGTTTCTTGCAGAGGATACAATTCACTGACCACGGTACAAATATACCTTTACGTTCTAGCCACGTTTTTACAGGGAGTACGCCGCTATGCAATTTAAAGAAAAAGGATTTCACCGAAGATTTGATTGGCATTTTCTTCACCCTTTTAAGTACATCTAGCCCTGAACGTTCACAGTATAATGACCTATAGAGAGGTATTGGCAACATTACATCTATTAAATCTTTATACAATCGTTTTCGGGTAACTGAACTAAGATACTCTAAGGAAAAGCGCACCTTGAGTATCCTGAAAGAAAGCACAACTTCACGCAAATAACCTTGTACACTGGAGCGCATTTGATTACTAGACGACACCACAAACTCAGGGAGTGCATACTGCAGTCGCACTTGCATAACAGTACGCAAAAATAAATCTTTCTGATCGCGTAAAAACATGAATCTAGACACAATTTGTCGTAGAAACAAATGGGACAATCCTAGACCACCATTACCAACAGATCGGAACAAATTGGTACGAGCAGAACGCTCCCAGCTCGAATTCCAGATAAAAACGGCGAAAACTCTGTGAAGTCTCTGCACGTTGAGGCGCGGCATACTCAGCACTTGCAAAATGTACCAAATTTTCGCAGTTAAAAATAAATTGCAAACGGTTGCGCGTGCAAACATGGAGAAGTCCCTACCTCTCCAGCTCTCCGCTTTGGCTTTAACCCTCTCCGTCTCTTCACTCCATAGTTGCTTACTGTCGCGGTAGTGCTGGAGTGGCACCCCGAGGTACTTCTCAGGTAAATTTGTCCACTGAACATTCACAAAATTATCGGGTGCGGTGGGCCAATTACCGTGCCAGAGACCTACGCTTTTGCCCCAGTTGATAGCACTACCCGTTTTCTTACAGAAGGAGGAAGCAGTGCTGATTACCTCACGAACGCTGTCTTGGTCGACACAAAAAACCGCAACGTCATCTGCATAAGAAAGCACTTTTACTTCGCAAGAGTGTAACCTAAAACCACGTATACTATCATTGTTAATCAGTTTTAAACAAAATGGTTCCAAGTAAATCGCAAACAGCAAGGGAGAGAGAGGACATCCTTGCCTTACAGAAGATCGGACCTGTACACTTTCACTGACGTTCTTATTTACAATGATGGACATTGAACAGTTAGCGTACACCATCTTTAAACCGTCTAATATCACAGACCCTACATTAGCATGCTCCAAATTACGAAAAAGAACCTCATGCGACACCCGATCGAATGCCTTTTCCAGGTCTAGCTGCAACATAGCAACTCGTCTGTCAAAGGCATCGCAATATTCTAGGATGCTCCTTACTATATGTATGTTGGTTAAAATGGTGCGGCCTTTAATACCGCAGGTCTGATGCGGTCCCACAAGGTATTTTATAACATTTTGCAAACGTCTAGCCAGGACTTTTGTGTAAATTTTGTAATCGACATTAGTCAGACTTATTGGCCTGTAGGAGGAAACAGACAATAGCTTTACAGGGTCATCGACCTTTGGAATGAGGACAACATGGCTTTTCAAAAAGGATGGCGGTAACTTATTTATGCAGTACGCTTCTGTGAGCACCTCGTACAAAGCGTCCGCTGCCTCCCTCTTAAATGTTTTATAAAATTCAGCACTGAGACCATCCGGCCCGGGCGTTTTTCCCGGAGTTAATTCGTCTATGGCATCTTCTAGCTCGCGGACGCTGATCGGCAATTCTAACCTTTCTCGAACATCCTCTTCAAGTGTGGGCATAAGAGACAAAAACTCGGCGTCGAAACCGTCATCTTTTGGTACGCTGTGACCCATCAAATCGTTATAATATTCAACGAACGCTCGCTCGATCGTTTTCTTATCGCGAGTTATCGTATTTCCGTAGCGTATTTCTTTTATCTCGTTTCGCTGCGCATACCTTTTTTCGTCGCTCAGTGCTCGCTTCGTAGGTCTTTCGCCC
This sequence comes from Ixodes ricinus, assembly GCA_037355805.1. NCBI lineage: Eukaryota > Metazoa > Arthropoda > Arachnida > Ixodida > Ixodidae > Ixodes > Ixodes ricinus. The sequence goes on from JAZHYW010036219.1 coordinate 41,690, forward strand.
ATCCATAGCCTCAGTGACCGCGCACGCACAATGGCCCCTCTATATCTTTCACAGTCGATTACTTCAAGTTTGTTCTTGATATCCCTTATTTCTCGTACAAACTCACCCGGTTTCGCGCTTTCTTCGACCAAAAACAGATTCAATTGACTGCGTAGCTCTTTCTCCTTCTTCTGTTTTTGATAGTTAAGGGTGGTGCTCCTTTCAATTGCGTTAATTTTTACTTCTTCTTTGAAAAGTTCCCACCTAGCACCCCACATTGTCTTCTCGTCTTCGTAAAATTTCCTAAATAAATCATCTACGTTAGATTTAAAAACTTCATCCTTCATAAGGCTACTGTTCATTTTCCAGAGCGACCATTCCCATCTTGACTTTTTAAATTTTTTACCGAGGGTGAACATAACTAACGCATGGTCGCTAAAAGAAACAGGTTGAACGGAGTAATTGTCGCACAGCGGGACAAGACTAAGCGAAACGTAAGCCCTGTCAAGTCGAGCATGACTAAGGCCCTGATAGTGTGTGAAATGAACGCTACTTTTGGCGGTGACATTTGCGACGTCCTCTAACGCATTTTCAGCGACAATGTCATTCAAATAAAGAGCACTTGAGTCGCGAACCCGGGTTTCATTAGCACGGTCCTCTGGTGCGCAGACGCAATTGAAATCTCCAAGAAAAATAACAACTCTTTCACCTTTAAGGAACTCAGTCAGTCCCTCGAAAGTTTTTCTACGTTCACGCTCGTTAGTCGGAGCATAAACACAAATAACGCGCCAGTCTATACCTGAAAAAGAAAAATCGCAGAACACAAAACGGCCAGACGCACACGAAACCATGGCCGTCTCAACGACACCTAGAGACCGGCGGAAAAACAAACAGCAACCGCCGGATGTTCCAACAGCGTGTGAGACACAAACATTGAAAAGAGTCCGAAACGGTTGCACCATGCGGTCCGTCTGCTCCAGGCTTTCGATCTTTGTTTCCTGCACGGCCACGATGTCGATCTCGTTCTCGGCTAATAGTCGACTAAGTTGATACTGCCGGCGTCTCGCCGCAAGGCCACGGACGTTGATCGTGGCGACACGTAAAGGAGCTTCTAACATCACCGCCATTCAAGAGAGAGGGTCCTCATGGTGCTTACCTCGGGTCGTGCACCCATCTGTTCCGACAAAGCGCGATGTTGGCTTCTGCACTTTGCTTGCACAGACTCCGAGGCCCCCGTCGAACTCCGGCGTATGCTATCACGGGGGTGGCTTGGCTGTCTCCTTGTCGTCCACAGTTGCAGTCGCATTGACTGTGGACCGTCGCATCCAGATAGGGCCCGCCTTTGACGGCGGCTCTTCCTGCTCCGAATCCGTCGGGCCCGTGACGTTTTCCTCCCGCGTCCTTTTCGCCGTTTTCTCTGCATCGTCCATGGGGACGTCGACTGCCGGCTGCCTGTTGACTGCATCGGAGATGTTGCCCTCCACACCGGACGGTGTAGGCACCTCCGTCGCCACCACCTCCTGCTGCCCCGAGTGCACCATCTCGCCAGCATTTGGCGACGCATCGTTCGTGTTCGTCCCCGCCGCGTTCTCGGGCGCAGGGAGAGCGTTCGCTACAGGGCTTCCTTTGACTGTAGAGCCCGCGGCAGCCTCCTCGGCGTCGTCCTCGTCCATAAGGAGCTCCGATTTCTCCAGGCCCCTCACAGGCGCAGCAGCCGCCGCGTACGTTCGGACGCAGTGAGCGCCCTCGTGGCCGAAACGACGGCAGACGTTGCATCGCGGAACACGACACTCCTTGCGGATGTGCCCCGTCTGCTGGCACCGGAGACAAAGCGGAGCTCTTCCAGGCACGACGACGAGGGCTAGCTCTCCGCCCACCCGCAACTGGTGCGGGATGTCGTCGCAGGTGGTGCCCGCCTTGAGCCGAAGTACCGCCGTGCGCGTCATGGTGCCGACGCTCTGGCAGCCGTCGACACGCCACTTTTCTCTGGCCACTTCGATGACCTTGCCGTACGGCGCCAGGGCCTCTCTCACATCACCGTCGGCGACGCTAAAGAGCAGCCAATGAAGCTTGACGCGAACGTCCTGGTGGCTGGGGTCGATAACGATGCATCGACGACCTTTGACCGTCAGCTCCGGCGTTGCCAGCATTTTCTTTTTGCCTTCGTCATTCTTAAACGTTACTGCCCACACGTGATTCATCTGGTAAGCCCCGAGGGCCAAGACCTCGGGAAGCAAAGCCAGACGAATCAACGCGTCGCGAAAAGTCCTCGACGCGGTACGGCCGCCCCTTCACGTCCGCATGAAGAAAAACGGTGTTTAAAACCACTGACCCTGTTGGCAAAGGAGGCAGGATGACGTTGTAGTCCTGGGTGTTGTCTTCAGCCCTGTTACCGCGGCCGGCGACGGCCGCTGAAACCGCTCCACGGGAGCTCATGATGCCACGTTCGCTCGCTTCGGCGTTCGAAAATGGAATCAGAGCTATGAAGGCAGTCATTCAACGCACTCTAAACACTTGTTTATATCTTTACCATAGGACGCGCGTTCAGCGCTGTCACGAGGGCTCATGCCGCTCATGCGCGAGGCTTAGCACTGCCCCTAGCTCACCCTCTCCCGCGCTCGGGAGAGGGTGATGTAGCGGCCGTGCTCAGCCTCACGAGAGCGGAATGAGCCCTCGTGCATGGAACGCGCGCGCACCGGTAGCTGTGACAGCGCTGTAAAGCGCGTCCTATGGTAAAGATATAAACAACCGTTTAGAGTACCGTTGGTTGAGACTAGCTGAGACGCCAGAAAGTCTGGTCGGTACCATTTTGAGTGTTTGTGCGTATGGCGCGTGCTTTGCTCGCCTTCCTAAGTGACACAAACGCACGTGCTGGGCTGCGGAGATCGTGCGCAGGGCTGTGAAAGTGTCAACAAATTTAGAATCGCCTCAAGAGTGGGCTGGCGTATCTAGAGTGTGCCGGCCACCTGACGAACGCGCATAACTCCGCACCGTTTGATGCTATTCGCATTAACGTAGATAATCATTCCCAAAGGATGGGTTCTGCTGATTTTTGTTGTTTAAACAAGGGGTGGCCTTAATCAGAGAAACGGCAAAGTCACTGAAATGTCGTAGTGAGACTAAAATAAAAACAACAAAAACAAATAAGTAAAAATTTAAAGCCTGTGTGATAAAGAAAAGAAACGAGGAGGCCATGCGATAATTGTATCGGTGAGTGGCGACAATCGCAAGAAGAGCCGCCTTATTCTCAGGCGCATCATTGATTTAATCGCTAGACAGCTCTGATGTCAGTTTCGGCCACCGCTCCCGCGTTCTATTTATCAGTTGAGCACACTGTACACTTAACACCTGCCGCAAGTCGCGGCTTTGACTGCATTCAAGTTGATCGAAAAGCGATTTCTCTGCCCGTGAAGCATCACTTCCAGCTGAGGGAATATCCGCTCTACAGAGATTAATTCAAGACGGCAATTGCAGCCGTGCGCGAACAGCTCAAATAGAAGAACAGACACTAAAATAGAAATACTGGCTCCAAAGTGCCGTGCGGGGAAACAAACTCATGGCTTGGAACCGCATTCGAGCGGCTCGATTTAGTGGCTTTCAACCAATTACGGCATGATGGAGCGTTTTCATTTTAATAAGCGATTCATCCCCTGAGCCATTAAAAATACTCTCAGATGTATGACGTTGCTTAAAAAAATCATCATGCTGGAAATATTTTTTATTACTTAGAAGTCACCGAAAAATTCCGTACGTTCAAAACGACCAGTATAAAAGACGGACAGCAGAGCTCGAGAGTAGTGCTCGAGTTACTGTGCTGTTGTTGGCTGTTGTATTGATGGATGGATGTGCGATGCATGTACAACCCCGAAGCGCAATGGTGGCCTGAAAAATAAAAATATTTTTTGTAGAACATGAATTGGGCGGTACCTAGTGCCACCTAGCCCAGCTACTTGCGATTACTCTGCTTGACCCTGCCATCTGGTGGCAAGCAATTTAACCTCCTTTTACGCTACGCGGCTAAGCCGTAATTTCGTGTGACCGTGCTGAATTGAGCCAAGAGGCTGCTTCGGATTTGCTTTTCTTGAGAGCGGCTTTTGGTTTTGCGGGCGAATGGTTTACCACTCCTCTGTGATGTGCGGATGACGCAACGGTTGACGAAGGAATTGTGGCTCGGGGATGGCAAAGGTAAGACAAAAAGTGCGCGAACTGGGAGCCGCTTGTCTCCGTTTAACATCGCAGTGCTGACGATGAGAAGACCAGAAAACTGAGTGACTGCATGCTTTCGAAACGTAAGTTTCTTTACCTGCAGGGGAAGCCGGCTTCGGAAATAAATACAGTTCGCGGAAAGCTCGTGTTACGTTTTAGAGCGCAGCTCTTAGGCGCCCGTTTCCGGCTTGAGCGGCGTCGGCATCGGCGTCGCCGTCGGCGTCGGCGTAACCACGAGGTCACGTGACCCCCAGGTCACGTGGCCCCCGAGGTCACGTGACCATCCCCCAGGTCACGTGGCCCCCTAGGTCACGTGACCCCCCAGGTTACATAACCCGCAAGGTCACGTGACCCCCTCCCGAGGACAAGTGACCCCCTCTCCCCGAGGTCACGTGACCCCCCCGGAGGAGATTGAAAAATGAAGGGAGGAGGAGAAGGAGGAGGAGGGTATACCCTCCCCTCAGTACACTTCCCTCCTCCTTCTCAAGAGCTGCGCTCTAATTCGGCATTACAGGGAGTTGTAAACGGCTTTCACTTTTTTATTTGCTGCTCCTCTCGCTCCGTACAGTAGACTAAGTGTTCTCGTTAAGCCTTATTGAGCTCGATTTGCTCGATTCGTGGCCGCCATAATGAGATGCAGGCGACGTAGGAACTTTAGCTCCCCTGCTTTAGGGACGAAAGTTTCTCCCTTTCTGAAGAAACATATGTGTCAAGAGCGTTCCTCCCTTCAGGGAGAACTATACTGAACCTTTTTTGTAAGAGTGTGCTCTCTCTGACGCCGTGACGACATGGCGAGATTGGCGTTTGTCACTCTTTAGAGAGACTTCAATGGTCAAGCCTTAGAGAGCGGAAGGATTTAAGCTGTTCCCTTGCCTTTCCTACGTTTTTCCGGCCGTACCTACGTGGAACCAACTCTCTACACGAGCGTTTGTATCTCCGGCAACCGGAAAAATTTTTTTGCTTTTGAGCGGAACAACGGCAGCCATTGTCGTGCGAGCTCGACAGTCGCGCCGCGTCTATTTTAAGTAAGCCTTCTTGCAACAAAATAGAAAAAAGTTCCTTGCTACGCGATAATTATTGTAGGTCAACATAGAGTGCTATATTAATATATATATATATATATATATATATATATATATATATATATATATATATGTATATATATATATACATATATAGGTCTAAACTTATTGCGAAAGACGCTCCTAGGCTGCGAATCTATGCATCAGCTGTTTCTGAACATGGCCGGTTCCTCCTAGAAAGCGATCAAAATATCTCTGCGGAATCGTGGACGTAACGTATTTTTGTTGTGGCATTACCGCACCTGATAAAGCTACTTCACCTATCTAAGTCAAGGACCTGCGGCTACTACTGTGCTCCCTTTTACAGCTTCCCAAGCCACGACTCTGCGAAAAAGAATCTGGCGAAGCGCCTACTCATAAGGCCGTCTCGACCTCCCAAATTCTGCGACCAGAGGCTAACCATGTCTCTAATTACAGGAGAAAGGAAACAACAAGCAAGACGTACGCCTGCGATAGCACAGCACTTGGTGCGACTCTCTGCTGCCTTTCAAGTAACGCAGCAAACACAAGTATCCCTAATGTACAATTTGTAAAATTCACTAGCGCGGGAGATGTGCCTGCTTTTAATCTCATTTGTGGAAGCTCTCCTTCAAAGGAGAGCAAACGTTATTGCAAGGATCCTTTTGTTTTTCAAGGTGCATGAGCGCCTGAGGGTGATATGAAGGCACCTTAGATAGAAGTGCGCTCGTTCAAGCACTTTCACAGCTCGTTTTCTTACAACGTTTAAGTCGCGGTCAAACAAAGAATCCATCACGCAAAAGGGAGTCTGCAGACAAAGTCTGGGGCCTTCCTTGTATGACATTACATTGGGTGTAGATCAACTGTCTTCAGATATGCATACATGTGAAAGAAGCCAACAGGCTTCTCATACGCATGAGAAGTGTCCGCATATAAGTCTGTCATCATTTCTGCAGCAAACACTGTTTTTTATGATAAACGGGCAGTGTGGCTGTGGCATGACGGTTCTATAACCCATAACTCCAAGGTTCATCGAGTACGTGTTCGCCGCTTCGCAGAGCACGCGCCTTGTGCACGAACTATGGACATTGCGCCTTCGAGGAACTTGCCACTAAAACATTGTTTTCTTACGCATCATCTATTAAACCTTTGGCTGTCGAGTTTGTTTTCCCCAAAATTTGATTCCCAGTAGTCCGATTTTGTTTGCAAAGTAATAGTATAAAGAAATGGTCAAGGAAAAAGGTGTTCAGGTACAGTGCTTGCAAGCTGTTTAGGCTTAGAAGCATCAAACGAAAATATTGAAGGCGAAATTTGTCACCGTCTTTCCATTAGCTTTTTTTTGGCGCATCCGCTTCCGCAACATTCCAGGGGCATGAGATTCCTAACCAGGGGTACTTTACATAACTTTCCAGTCGGATGATGAGCGCCCATTCTTTAATTTTAATTCCGAAAATCGCGGAAAGTCTGATTTGATAGAGCCAGTGCTCCCTCCCATTGTCACTACCGCTAGAGCAGCCGGTACGCGAAATGAGCATCATGTGAGTGGAGCGTATAATTTGAAAACTATAAATAGCCCAGCAATTCGAAATAACGTGCCATAATAACGTTTATCGTTCACCAAAGACATAACAAATGGAAACTTACTTTTTGCGGTGTCCGCAGTTTCGCGTTTTGTCGGCCACTTTGAACTACTTAAACGACCTAATTTTCGCGAAAACCTAATTTTCGCAAATTTCGCGAATCGCCTGCGATTCGCGAAAAATATGTCCCGCGAACAACTCCGGTAAATTGTAAACACATTGGAATCTATATGGAGATCCCACTGCTTCGCGAAAATTAGAACCCGATAATTATTCCCAAACTTCAGCCTTGACCTGAATCGAGAAATATTGAACCCACTGAAAACTAAGTCGTTTACAGTAACCAATCACAGCCGTACATGTACGGTGACGACGGTCAAAGGGATTTATTGACATGGCTAAATTCCTCACCAACGTTTGAGTCACCTTATGGAAACTAGTTACAGTATATTATATTTGCTTGTGCGAGATGAGTGAAGCTCAATTCCGTGGTGGTTATAGCATGTTGGCTACTCCGTCAGGTATGTACTGTGGGTTTCCCCTTTTAGGGGTACCACTGAGAAACACAGAAGGTTCCTTGGGTCCGGATAATAACGTGCTTATTGACTGCAATGCCACACGCTTGCCCGAGGGCCAACAATGGTAGAGATGACGGCACTGCCTCTTTTGACAGGATCGCCGGTCGGAGTCCGCGCTGTCGCAATTGACAGTATCACGGAGGGGGAGGATCAGATAAAGATAGGAAGGCTCCGTCGAGCAGAGCCTCCCCCAGCGAGAGTCCTGCCCGTTGGATTAGGGCCGTCTTATATAGCCTGCGGGAATGGACGCGCCCAGGGTGGGTCGGATGCAGGTGGCTCCCCGGAGGGGCGGACGCGTCCAAGTCATGATCCCGAGGGGTGTGCCTTCGGCAAATCACCCGAGAAGGACGAGGGAAAGCCGCCCACCAGGGAATACGGCTTCGCCCTCGCATCCGGGACGCGCCCCCACGTGGCGACGTCCCACGGCCTGCCGGAGCTAGGCCTAGATAGAGATGCGGGGAACACGTGGTTCCCACAGTACACATGATCACTTCCGTTGCTGGAAACATATTGATACAAGTTGATTTTCTCGACACTATGAAGGTCAATAATTCTTATGTCTTACATTTATTTCAACCTGCCTGATTGCCCAGACAGCGAGACAAGGATGAAAAAAGATTCCTGTCATCACATAGATATTCAAGCTCCGGATGGTGGTCATCATCCGTGGGCCGTCTGGAGCATCAAACCCCATTGGGACAGCGATCTCTACAGGCTGTTCACCTCAAAGAGCACACGTTTGATGAACCTAGGATGCTTCACTATGTGATAAGAGTGAAACCGAGATACCTTCACAATGGAAAGACAAGCTACTTGCAAAAAAGGCAAAAAATCGAACCACTTTGTAATGAAACAACATTCAGCATTTGAATATTCTCACTCAGTTCAGGCATAACAGACAGCAGCTGTACTGGCTGGTTATGTCCCCAATGCTACACCACAACATTCTGTCATGGAGCATGCACTCTTCGTATACTATTCATGAAGCAGAAAGTGTCAGTCCGACAGGCTCGGACAACTGCAGATGTCGGAACTGAGATTTCCGAATGAGGGCGCTACAGTCTTTGGAGAATGTGACACGCCAACAGCAAGATGTTTTGCACGACACCAGTCTGAGACTTGGGTCTGATTCCGAAATGGTCCATCACTGACTGAACCTGCGAAATTAAATAGAAAACTTTCATTGAAACAATGTTGTGTAGTTAGTTCAGTTTGAAACCCTGAGCATGACAATCATGCTCAGGGATGCTTTTATGCTACATTCACTATCTGAAAATGCTGTGCCAACTAGAACTTCTAGCAGACATATATTCTCAATGTTGTTGACGTGCTGCAAGCATTTAGACAAGATCACAAAAATAGTAGAATTAGGGCACTGTGGAGGTTCTAGAAATTATGTATATCAAGCAAGCGTGCGCCGCAATTGTACGAGTTTGTGAGATTTCAGTGAAATGAACTAAGCTTAAAATAACCTATTCCACCTCAGCTAATTTGCAGGAATGAAGCGAAAGTTAGAAGGTAAGGAAAAAAAGACGTTCACAGTTCTCTGTAATGCCCATGTAGAGCGCAGCTTTTGAGGAGGAGGAGGAGAGAGTACGGAGGGAAGGGTGACGTGACGTCAGACCTGACGTCACGAGGGTGACATTGTCCCGCTAAATTGGTCGAAAATGTTTAAGCTTAGTTAGCATAAATGCCCGCTATTTAGCAAGAGCATCTTCCCGCTAAATCTAGCGGAAAATGTTTCCCGGATCGAGTGGCGTCACGTGTGATGTCACGTGACGTCACACGCGACGTCACGTGTGACTTCGTGAGGGTAAAATTTTCCCGCGAAATTTGGCGGGAAAACTTTTTTTGACACATTTAGTAGAACATTTTTTCTCGTGACGTCACGTGTGACGTCATTATGACATACGTCCCATAATGCAAAGCGCGGTTACGCCGACGGCGACGGCGACACCGCTCAAGCCGGAAACGGGCGCCTAAGAGCTGCGCTCTAAAAACACCTCCCGTAGCACGTCATAAATCCATTAGGACATATTCCAGATGTAAAGTCGACTCATTATTTACGCATAGCTGTGCACTAGCCATCTGCACTGTCGAATACGCATATCTCAATCAAACATACGTATTATTAGTTATTAGTATGAGTGCAGCAAAGCAACATACCAAGTTTGACGACAGCGTCAATTTTATATGCTCTTTGCCCACTGCTAAATCACCTATGAGAGAGAGCACTAACGAAGGAGAAAAATTGCACGTTCCATGGACGTAACTCTGAATTGCCGATAACTCATTTGCAGAAGTGGCAGAAGTTAGCACGAGTGTAATCCCAACTACACGGTCCACGGATATCTCGTTGTGTCCATAGGTCAACACGGTGTAGTACACGTACAGCACGTGCAGTACCAAGAAGAGCGCAACGCTTCCTGTCTTGCTGGTATTAACAATCGATGCGGTAACAACACGACATAAAGGCAGTTTTGTTTGCATAAAGGTAAACGGTAAAACGAATAGAAACCCCGTAGGACACAAGTGTTGCCGTCGCAAAATCCTTGGCCTCGCCACTGCGCTCTCGACGACGCGGTAGCACAATCCATTTTGAAGTTTTTTTTTGCCAGCGCCAAATACTCGTAAAACATCCTTCATTCATGTCACACACACACTAATAAACATAACCGAGCCTTGATCCCCGTGCTGAAATGCACCCACAAATAATATAAGAAAACGTCTATCGGTTTCACCTTGAATGAGACCATCGACGGACTCGTCCCGTTTTGAGACGAAACAGCAAGAAACTAAACGTCAATGTTTTGTAACGTCCGGTGGGGCCGCACGCTCGATTTACCGGTCTCCGCCCTCATTTTCATAGGAAAATATCTTCACTTTAGCCTTTAACAAATGAGTCACGATTTAGTCACTTCCGTTTATTAAAAGGATAGATGAAACATTTGTCGGACATAGTCCTCCAGGTGGCCAGCATGCCAAATCGTTCATAGTCATTTCCACCGCGAGGGAGCCAAGTGCAATTGGTCACGCGAGTGGTGCTCCGCCGCTGATTAAAGACTGCCGGTCATTAAAGGTTTACGTGTTGTTGGTAAAGGTTAATAAATGTCTACGTTTTGCTGAACCAAATGCGTTGTGCCTTTCTCCGGGACGCGTAGCAGCAAGGGAGTTCCAACACCGGCGCCCGACCGTGATATGCTGCTTGTCTGGGAGGATGACCGCGACCTGGGTTCGTTTTGGCTTTTTACATAGTCACGGTTTGCGTTTCTTTTGCCCGCATTTGCGAGGCATTTTTTTATATTCATCCGACGAACTGAACTGATTTTGTTTCCGCGGTTCCGCTGGACCTTCAGTTTACTGGGTTTGTTCAAAGTTATTCCGGTGAAGGAGAAGCACAGGTGACAAATCTGGAGGCCCTCATCGACAACTCGCGCGTCTCGGAGCGACGGGTACAAATGAGGCTTTGATTCCAAAACCTTCAATTCTTTGACCATCGGAAGCCCTCACTACTGGCGCATTCACACTGGAAGCGGATCCGCGTTCGCGAAGCGATTGAGGATGCGGCTCGCGGGCGACCCAGTTCAGACATACCGAGAGGCGGTTGGCGGTTTCTCGGCGATCACGCGTGATCTTTTGAGACTTGCGTTTGGCAACCCGTGTTTTACAATCCAAAATCCACTTTAATCGACGATCCAAAGCCAAAATTGTGCCATTTTGGCACTCTGAAGATTTTTCTCCGTGGTGTTCGCACACATCACGAGTTCAGGCAGCGAAAAACGAAGCATGGACCCGCCAAACTCGCCTGTGATTCACTCGACTTCGCGCACAAGCAAAGCCCAGCTAGGCGCGCCTTGCTGACTCAGAACAAGATGCCCCCGACCTTTTCTACGAAGTGGACCCTTCCCGCATGAATAGCTGACCTTGTTTTCGGGATAGAAGGCCGCTTTTCCTCCCTCGTTCGCTCTTATCATTTTCAAGGTTGTGAGCGATGGGGTGGACCGTGGTGCGGGGCAGTGTGTTCCTGTGCTAGCCGGTCGTGGCTTCGTTGGTGGCGGACTCTCCTCCCGTCACTCGCACGTCGATCGAGTCTACTGTTTGTTTGGCATTAAGCTCAAATAAACGCCGTATGGATTACCTCTGCAACGTCTGGTACGTACACTTTATTCCTTGAGTAGGTTCCCTTTATTTGTTTTGTTAGTAGTATACTTTACAGATCGAGCTATCGCAGGTACCATGCCCGCTTCGCGGCAGTGCGTTGGCTATGCAATCAGGCTCACGACGTCTCTATCGGCCTTCCTGGTGGTCATGCACGGTGTCGAAAGCTTTCAATAGTTCCCGCGACTGCGTTAGTGGGTACAACAGCTGACATTTCGGTCGATTAGGGGTGGGTTCCGACGTTCTACGGGCAGAGGCTAACAGGGCAGCAAGCTTCGGGCTGTGGCACTTGGAATAATAAACGAACTCTCACCCCAACCAAATCACCGGTGCGAAGCCCGTTAAATTTATGAGTGAATTCTTTTCGCGGGGGATTCAAGTGACGGACGTAAACATCCCGTTTCTCTGTTGACTTGTCTGCTGTAACGCTCGAACTACAGAGCCTTGGACACCTCACCAGCGACAGGTGCCATATTGTTTGGAAAGTCACTGACGTCACGTCAGCCTCGCGTTGTGATTGGTTGCTGCTCTGCGGTTCGTGAAAGCGGTTGGGAGAAATCGGTCCCGAAGCGGTTGGCAAAAACGCGCTCCAACCGCTTGATCCTAACCGCTCTGTGATTGAGAACGCGCGGATCCGCTTAGCGGATCCGCGCGTTCTCAGATCATCAGCGACGTCGTCCAGGACGAGCTCAAGAAGCTACTGCAAGCTGCCAACCGCCCGACTTCGCTGTAGATCACCTAGGTGATTCGAGAAGAAGTTCAGCGAGCTTCTGAACCGGAGGCTCCTGTCGACATGCCAGTTAACAAGAAACCGACGCTGAGCTGCGGCGCAATCGCCCGACGACCACTGCCCCTTGCTCGCCCTCATACGGCACGACCACGACGTGAAGCTCCTGCGCAGCAGTGCGTCCGCCCGGAGCAACCTTCGCCAAGGTAGACGGAGGTCTGGAGAACGGCCGACTGACGCCCGCTTTTCTACAATTGCGGGAAGCCGATGACGTTTATCGTCGATGGCCCTACCGCCTGCTAGGCCTGCGAGGGTTTGTGGCCAGAGACACTCGAACGCGACTTGGGGAGCGACCTCGGGACATCAAGGACATCCTTCGCCGCTCGATATCTCCTGCGTTGTCTCCCCGCCAAGGATATCGCTCGCCTTTACCACGACACCCTGTATCGCCTCTTCGTAGGTCCCGCCGAGAAAGCCTGTCTCCCCCGCTTTGCCGGGAAACCTAAGCACCGAAGCCGGCAGACAATGTTGACCTGTCCGTCGGTCGCTGTCCCACTCACCACAATGCGTCAGGGAGACTGCTCTAAGGTGGTCCCACCGACGCGGACGAACCTATCCCGTTCACTTGGAGGCCGCCGCGGGCGTAAAACTGCCCTCTTGAACCGTTCGTGTGGCCGAGCAAGTGTCAGCTACCCTGAGCACTTGGGAAAAGGGATGGGCCCGTCTTGCCCCCTGGTGAACTTCCTGGTTGACGCCGTCTATGGAAGTGTTTCCAAGAAGCCATTCTGCGCAGAACAAAGTGTTAAAACAACACACAACGAACAAATACTCTGCCGCAGAATGTGGCCGTGGCCAAAGCCTCCACCGCCGAATAGCTTGCCGACGGGTTCGGATACCATGCGGCTAACTCGGCGAGCCCGTATTCTAGAGCTCAGTTCTGGGTCCCTCGGAACAGTGGATTTCCTATGTCCTACCGCAACCCCATGTTAATAACTTTCCCATCGCGACGGTAGTATCCATCCAAGTCAGCAATGTGAACCGGGCCAGACTCCTCACTTGTATCTCGCCGAGTAAGCCTCGAAGTAAGACACAACGCTCTCGTCTTTACCCCGGGTGCCCTTCTTACCTCGGAGCAAGCGATGCGGCAAAACCACTAGCTGCGTTGCTCAAGGACAGGTAACAATGGCGTAAACCTAGTCCAACTTTTGTGCAAACGAAATAATTCAAAGCCCGCGGCGGGATGGCCATATACCATACCTGCGTTCCGCAATGGCAGCGTATCGCGCGTGCGAATCGATGCAAGCGCCAGCGTCCCGTTCCGTCCACGTGCATACGGGCTCTGGGAACTCATCGGTCCTCGGAGAAGACGGTAGCTCAGCGAGCAAGCTCGCTTGAACCGTTCGCGCCTCAAGGCAAGCTGGACTGCGACAAGCCCACCTAAATGTCTACCGCCTCATCCCCGGCCAGGTCGTGACGCGACATAACTTATTAAAAGTCTTGCTGTCACTGCCACGACCCGCCAGAATGAAGTCGCAAAAGCACCCTATAAGTCGCCTTCTTGGCTTTTTAGGAACGACCCCCTGAAGGGAGAATCGTTCCTTTGCCCTTCGTGGATGGTTGGAATGACACGAAGCAACAAGCCGTCCTGGCCCAGCAGATATTGATCGTAGTGCTCATTAGTTCGCCTGCCAGCGTTGCCGGTGTCAACCGCTGTTCCTGTAACTTTTCCGACACCCACTGACAATCTCATCTACCAGCGTTCCTGGTGTCAACTGCTGTTCCGCAATTTCTCGACACCAGATGACAATTAAGCTTGTCCACCAGTGTTCCCGGTGTCACCTGCTGTTCCTGCAATTTTTCTCGACACCTGCTAACAAACTCGTCCTTCAGCTTTCCCGGTGTCAACTGCTATTCCCGTAATTTTTCCGACACCCGCTGACAGAAACCCATCTGCACCGTGGGCCTCGATAAGCGCTTTCTTGCTCACTGCATCACCACAAGCCTAAATCCTAAATTTATCCTCTCGTCTGAAATCCGAAATCCGAAATCCTTACCAAAGCAAATCCTAAATATGCAACAAATCCTAGCTGTTTCTCCTCCTGACAGTCGTTATTCCGCCTTCCAGCGAGCATGCGCTGCCTCACCGGTGCCTCCGAAGACGAATTACTCACATCTTACCCGCATTCCTCGTAAACCACCCCCGGTTGCATCACCTCCTCCCAGCCGGTATTCTGGGGTGCTCGAGACAGCGCGTTAACAACCTCGTCTTTCGAGTCCTTTCTGTACTCTACTCGAGGAGACACGTGCTGAGCTCTGCTGTGAGACAAGTCGCCGAAATTCCAGCAAACTTTGTGTCTAAACGGGCATCGTTAGCGTTAGTGAACAACCCGCTCAACGAATCCGTGAGACTCTCTAGGGACGACTAGAAGCAGAGGCGTAACGACCTGGCCCCACGATGGATGCGCCATTTGCGGTATTCTTTGTGATAATCTCGCTCTATTAATTAATAATAGCGGCCTGATCGGTATGCTCTTCGCTCGTCTGCCAGGGAGTTACACAACACAACGAAAGGCGGAAGGGTTTACTGTACTCCCCGTTGCCCGTCCTCGAGATCTGGCAGCCCGGGCCCGCCGACCCTGGTTGTTGCCCGCCGTTCAGAGCTCGCAGTCGGAGTCCATGTCCTGGCCTGCGGATCGTCCTTTCCACGCCAGCGCTGCGTAGGCTAGCTGTTCCGGGGTATCACAGCCAACGTCTCACTGCGGAACCAACCCAGGATCGTCATGGCCCAGGCCGGAATAGCCAGGGCTCGCCGTTCCGACCGGTCCTGCTCGAAACGTTGCTTGTGGACCACTCTGGGGATCGCGATGGGCCAGACCAGCCAGACCCGCTCCGTCGTTCCTGCCCGGCCCCAGCCTCGCGCAGCACGCACTGTCTGGCACCAGCTCGTGACTCTTCGGCCGACCACCTGTCACGTGCCCTCCACCCCGTCGTCTTTCCCCTCGTCTCCCATAGTTCATCCTTTCATCCTACGAACACGAATTTCAAATAGAACCTTAAACTTTCGAGGAAACCTATCTTGGTAGCGGTTCGGAAGGGAAGCTCACCGTTAACCTCAATACATGATTGAACATGGGCTCTCAGACCTCAGCGGAGCAATCACGTCTTCAAAGTTGTGTACCAAGAATGAATCAGTGAGGCTTAAACCAGAAAGGTACTTTTGAAGGGAGGCAGCCACTTGGCGCTGCCAAGTATCTCGGTCAGTAACGATTGCACGAAGTGGGCAGGCGCCCTCGTGCGCTTTTGCACGAAAGAACACTTCGATGTGTAATACTGCTCTGTCAGCTTCTAAAGTACGTATCGACTGTCAACTGAAAGATTGACCACTGGACGAAGATCATGAGGGTCTTCCTCTTTATTTCAGAATACGGCAGTTGGGATTCAGCGTTCTTTGTTCTCTTATCTTTCTCGCTGCCTGTGCGGTGTTTTTAATATGATGTGATCTTATCAACTAGCTCAACACTCCAGTTTACTAGATTATTTTCTGTGCAACGAGTTTTCCTTTAAACCTTTTGAACCATCGCTTCATCAACCCTCTTGTTTTGTTCACTTTAGCATCCCATTCCATCACCAGTGCAAGGGTGGCTTCATGACACATCAAACAAAGTACGTGCCCACAAAAAGTACCTGGCCTGGCGTGTTTTCTTTCTCCCTAGGCTGGTTACTCCAAGAGAATTTACAAACTCTTACGGTTGAAACACTAACTGCAGGCTAGATTCATTAAGGATTGCCTCTGGGCGGTATGTGCCCCACAAAAAGCTTCTTCATGAAGACTACGTGTATCCTTATCTGAACCAAAAAATCCGTGGCAGATGTAATGGAGTTTTTGGTGGCAGGAAATCCGCTGGAGGTAACTTAAAAAAAAAAAAAAAGTTTTGCTCTCCCAGCATATAGTTTTTCCACCGTGGGAAATATACAAGTGCCACTCTCAATAAGAAAGGTCGTAAGCCTTGGTCCTAAGGTTTGCCTACAGCCAAAACGTGAGTCTCCTCAACTCCTGACGCTAGCTCGGAGTGCATCGAACAATGTTAATAAAGACTTCAGACCAAATTGTATTTCGGAATGTGTTGGCGACCTTTACAACGGGCCAACGCGTCGTACATACCCCCTGATCCACGTCCAGTGGTCAATTTTGCAGTGCGCAGTCAACAACGTATTTTAGAAGCTGACAATGAATGATCTTATGTGCTCACGCCAAAAGAAATGTATAAAGACACATCCTCCCAGGTAACAATTTATGTTGTGGAGACAGTCGGCGCAACAAAGTTTCGCAACATGGAAACAGTTTTACTGCAATCGCGCAACAATGTTGTAGCAACAGTCATAACACTGCAGAAGTGTCCGCTGCTAAAGCACTGCGGCAACTGTGTCGGTCAACCGTTGATTGTTTCATGCTCGCAACAGTTACCGAAGCATTGCTTTTACCCAGCAAAATGTGTGCTGTCCTGATGTTGCTAAACTGTTCCCGTGGCAGATTCAAAAACAGTTTGCGTTTACACTGCCAGAATGCAGTCGCCAAACATTGCTTTCCAAAAGTGTTCCAACCGTATACGACACAACAGTTTCGCGCTAGGTTGGGATAGATGTGTCGAGGAATTGTTGCGGAAACACTGGACACCATTGTTGGTTGACTGTTGCTCAAACCTATTCGGCAGACGTTGCGTGCCACAACGGGACTGCAGCTGTACATCAGTTTTTGCCAACTGTTGCCGCATGCATCTTCTCAACATTTGCACTGCATGACCAGGCAGCGCTCCTCGCGACAGTGCTTCCCCATGATCGGGGCAACAATGTCTTGCTTTTGTTGCTAGAGTCTGTCATGCCACAGCTGCGTGGCATAGTTTTGCGGGTGTTCCTCACTTGTCTCGCAACAATTAGGAAACAGTCGGGCAGCCTTTTGGTAACTATTGCGGGCACCTTACAGCGGAACAGTAGTACAGCCAACGTTACTAGAACTCAGTATACTGTCATGGAACATTCCCCAAAGAAGTTGCACCGATCCGTGCAATGGAACGCAACTATCGGCGATCCCAACGCCGCCATTTCTCCCGCCGCGGCCACTGAGGAAACTGCACAGCTGTTTGAACTGGCTCAGAGTATCGCATTCGATAGCGTCAACTGTTACTCTTCTATTTTGGCTTTCATCGGCAATATCGTAGCCGAAATATACAAGGTAAAAGAGATATGGTTGCCAACCACCGTCTCTCATGCGGAAGTACCGTGAATAAATACAGAAGTCAGCACGCACCCAGCTCGGGACGCGCTACCTGAAATCTCCGGTGAGCCATGGTTGTATAAAAACAATAGTAATTATGCCGCGAAACCTTGTAAACTAATTTTTTAAAAACCATCCCGTGCCTTCTATTTTGTACCAATCTCCAATAAAGGTTCCTACAAAAAGAGTTTATTTCCGTTTGTTTTTATGCAAAGAACTAGCTTTCTTAAAGCATGCCCGCCAAAGATGTTACTCTTTCTGTGGATGCTAGTAGAGGGCGCCACCGCCGCGTTGTTTTGGAGTTCTCCGTCCCCGCAGGACCGCGGGGGAAGGACGTAACTACCCATGTTCGCCCTGCTGCGAGTAAACTCCGCGCGTGCGCGCGCGTATGTGTGTGTGAGTGTGTGTACGCGCGCGCCCGCGCGCGCTTTGCTCTGCTTTGTTTTGGAATGGCACAGGTTTGTTACCCGTTTTTACACGTGTATCTTTCTGTTTTGAGTGTTTGAATTTATTTTCCTCTCCCGTATCCCTTTCCCTACTTGGCGGCGGGCTAGCTGCGTCTCATCAAGGGTCTCATCAACCTTTCTGCCTACCCTTGCACCCTGCCTAGTGGGTATCGCAATCTGTGCAAATAAAAATTATTATATATTATTATTATTATTATTATTATTATTATTATTATTATTATCGCCATTGTCGTCAGGTCTGTGGCTAAAACTACAGTCCTACAGTGGCGAAAACTCAAACGCTCCTTGCAACTAGTGAACACGGCCGTTCATTGGTTGTTGCCTTCTGGACGCAGCGGGAGACGCGACGCCTAGACGCAAAATATGTGGCTCCTCCAGATACGCCGGAATGCGCCTAAAAACGCTGCGTTTCGACCCGGCGCCGGAAGTGACGTCAAAACGCAGGCGCAGACGCGACGCAGACGCGGAGAAAAACGCGCCATGTGGAGCTAGCCAAGGTCCATTCATATGGGTCGGCGAAAGTAGAGCAAAAATGTGGCCCAAAACCAATCGTCAGCGTCATCACCCTGGAGGCCGCGCTACCGCAGCGCGACTGTGTTTTGCGCGGCAAAACACTAAGCTGATAAAATATTAAAGACACATTTTCGGTGTTTAATTAAGTTTATTTTAAATCAAAGTAATATCTATTTATAATAACTTAGTTTAAGCATGTTCAGTTGGGTGAATTCTTTAGTTAGTGTTTAATATGTGTTATAAGTACACACTTGTTGCGACCTCTACAACGTCGCTATTACGGGTGTTTACGCCGTCGGCCGAAGTTCGCAGTCCTGAAAACGCCTCATGTTTGCATTGTGTGCGTTTGCCAGTGTGCCTGCATTTCTGTAGCTTCCGTCAAACTTTCAGTTTGCAATCGTTTAAAGAATTCGTGGTCTTAAGTTTTCCCACGTATCCGAGTGCAGAACGGTTTGTACTGGTTAAAGCCTATCGCGCCGTTCTGCGGGTTTTGTCGTCGAGGGCCCGCCGGGCGCGTTCACGGCTCCGTTCGTCGGGACGATGAGCCTGCCGCATGTAAAGGGACGCTGCTCGGTAGCGCGATGCCCAAGTGATGACCGCACCACTGGCATCACCCTTCATCGTTTTCCTGTGGACTCTGCAAGGTGAAACTTGTATCAGCTGTGTCCGCTGCAACTATGTGCGATGTCCATTGTCCGGTGATGTCTGGTAAGCTCTTGACCTCTTCTATGGGCCCTCATGCATGATCATTTAGTAATAGGCACCCGTTGATCGAGCGTTTTGGGGGCCCAGTCTTCGTTCCAATCGGCGCGAAACGAAACTAATCTCAGATATTAGCGGCAGATTTGCGTGGCCTCTGCTGAACGGCTGCGTGACCACAAAAACCTTATAAGAAACAATGACTGAACATTTCAGTTTTAACCAACTTTCATATTATGGTGTGAATAACACTAAAACATCCGTACTGCTTGAAACGTGGTTGGTGTCGTCATTCTAACATGCTGGCGACTATCTGGTCTACTTGCTGTGCATGTGCTCAAGAATCTCGTAATGTAATCGTCTGCGTTGTGAACCTATCTAACCTCAAGGGCACAGAAGTGTGCTCCGCGCTCATGGCGTTTGCTGGACCCAGACGGGAGACCAGGTACGAGGATGTCACCAGTTTATTGCTAACATTATTGTTAGATCTTGTTTATTTCTTAAATGTACACTAACGCGTTTCGGCCTGCTCAGTTTAGCCAAGGGTATGTAAAATAATACACTGCTTCTCATTCAGGCGGAGGGTCTGGGTTCACGTCTGCCGGAACACAAGCCTACAGAACAAGACAGCACAGCAGCTGCGTGAACGGGCGGTATGCTCCAGGCACTTCAAGCCGTCTGCGTTTCTTTATCCAGGAAGGCTCTGTCGTGGTGCAATACCAGCATATTTGACCACTGAAGGTTAGCACGAAATCTTGTTTTCATTATTACTGAGAATATAAGCTTATTCGGAAGGTATTTCACATGCAGATACAAGGAACTGTTTTAGTGTACATAACATGTGTGCTTAACTTTGCAAATGAACTTTGCATAGGTGCCGGAGATGTCGTCCAGAGCAACAGCCCTGGCCAATTCCTCAGCGAGGGCGAGCCCTCACAGCCAGCAGCAGTTGCATCGGTGCGCCCACATCATCAGGGTGTCAAACGCACCCGACTACGGTACAAGGTAAAGGCAATTGCATACTGGCAGAGAAGTGTTGCAGGCCATGTTTCTTATATATTTCGAACTGTCGCGTAGTAGCCATCCTTTCTATGATAGAGTGTGTTCCCAGTACTTGTGTTTTCTTTAGAAACGTGGAAAACATGTATGACCACGCTTTTAATCTAGCTTGGCATCCATGTCGCAGGAACATCCTGAGACAATGCAATGACTGATATTTTTGACAGATTTTTTATTTGCGTCATTGCTTTGCAGATGTGGGGAGCATTCGCACGGCCCGGACCTGTAGCGCGAAGACTAGCCCTCCAACCAGAGTTCATGGTAAGTTTTGATGATGTGCATTGCTTAGGACAGTCTTTGAAGATTACTTTGTCGCATAGTACTTGACCGGCTATAGCTGGTTCAGCTTTTTGCGACCACTCTGTCTATTTGTTTCCTGTGTTTTGTTTTTTGTAGTGGATCACACCTACGTGATGGATGGACATGGTCTTCCTTCTCGAGAAAACAACGTGTGGGCGCCCGAACCTTCCCCTACTGAATATGATGCTTCGGTGACTTCGACTTCTGCAGTTTCTCACCAACGTAGGTATCTGTGATGATGCACAAAGCTTACTTGTACTTCCACATTTTCTACAGTGGAGGTGCATTTCTCCTTTCATTGTTTCTCAAAGCGTTTCATAATTGCTTTTGCTTTCCCCTTGCATGGTCCTGTGCCACCAGTACCGAGGGCAAGGGGAAGATGGACGTGTTGAGGGCCAAACTTCGACACCTTCGGAAGCACAACAAGAGACTCCAGCAACGACCGCAGCGACGGCGTCAAATGCTGACTGTCACTGAGATAGTTGAAAGTGTACGTAGCATTGTGTATCCAACCATTGCTGCCCTTGTGAAAGCTCAGCTGAAGATGAGCCATGCAAGCAGGTTTGGCAGGTGGTGGTGCAGCCAGAACAAAGCCTTTGCCTTGGGCTTGTACTTTCACAGCCCTAAGGGTTACCGTTACTGTAGGCAATTGTTGAGGCTCCCATCCGTTATAGGTCGTTACAGCTTTGACTTCGGCGTGTTCCCCTGAGGGTTGGTTTTTAACCAGAAGTTTTCGAACTTGTCAAAAGACGTGCAGCTTCTTTTTCACCAGAAGACAAGCCATGTATCATTGTTTTTGACGAGATGCACGTCACGAAAGAGCTCTCTTACAACCCCTCTGCGGACAGGTTTGAAGGGTCCGAAGAAAGTAGCACTGCAAGAGGCCATAACCTCGCAAACAAAGCTCTTGTGTTTATGGCTAAAGGCATTCACACGCCTTGGAAGCAGCCACTTAGCTATTTTTTTGCTCATGGGGGAACACCTGCCAATATTTTGCGAGACCTCCTTTTCTACGTCGCCCACTCGAATGACTGGACAGGGTGTCTACCAAATCACTTATTCTAAATTCCCAAATTTTCCCAAGGTTTTCCTGACTATTTCAATAAAATGTTGACCGTTTCTTCGGTTCAGGGAGTACTTCGTGGCCTGCGCTGTCTAATGATGTGTCGAGCAACGTTATTCAGCGCAGCGGCACCAACGTGCAATCATCGGGCTTCGTTGCACGCTGCCGTTGCACGCTGCCGTTGCACTTTCACTTATCATTCTTACTGACTTGGAACTTTTTTATGGTTTCCTTGATATTACCGTGTCCTTTCAATATAACCCAAATTACTTGAGAATTTTATGTTTTCCAGGTTCAATGTGCACTTGTGCAGTGTGACGACTTGAAATATAAACCTGGATTAATGTTTGGTTGTTACAGGTATACAAAAGCAGATCAAACTGCGATGAAAGGTAAATCAGTGAGTCAGTATGGTGCTAACAATTCGCAACGGAGCAAATTCATAACCTTTTTCTAATGCTTTTTTTTCCTGTCAATTTGTGGCAGTTTCTTGCGTACCTGCGCTCACATAGACAGTCAAGCTGTGGAGCACAATATGTTTGTGGCGAGCGCACGTACTATAACGAAAGGTCTCAATTTTAAATCTCTTGAAGCATTAATTCATGTGGACATTCAATTGCAAAAGACATGCATGGCCCCGCACTTCCATTTGTGGTTGATATGGTTAAATCTAGTTACGAGCTCTCAATGTGAACAGTGCAAGATAAATGCGTAAACGTGCCTCCTGTTGAGAGTATTAAGCAAGGTCATTAAGTGCGTGTATAGAGTTGTCCAAACCTCCTTTCACTATGTTTTCAACACCATATCTCTATACTTAAGTGTCATGTGGTGGTGTTCTAAGTTTGTATATAATAAACTGTGTAAACCAAGCTTATGCCGTTTTGTCTTTCTTGGCAAACAAGCCATAGGGACAATAAGTATGCCATCATAGGCGTGCTGTGACACCCTGCTTAGAAAAGGATAGTAACTTATTGTTGGTTCCCAGAACTGATAAAAAAACAGGTTCTTTTGAAAGTAAAATTACATGGGAGTGATTGATATGTACAAACAAGACTATGACGCGGGAAGCAAGGTATGAAGGACGATACTTGCGCAGGCATGTAGAACGTCTAAAAACAAAAACATTTCAGAAAAGATGGTCAAAGTGCAGGCGAGCTGGTGTAGATCATACAGAGTGGAACCTGAGACTGAGGTATGCAAGGAAAACTTCGAGGACGAGAAAAGAGGACTAGACACCGTCTAGTCCTCTTTTCTCGTCCTCGAAGTTTTCCTTGCATACCTCAGTCTCAGGTTCCACTATGTATGAAAAACATTTCAATTTCGCGCCACCGGCGAAAATTTAAGTTTCGCGCCAAAAACAATCGTGACGTCACGATCATGAGGAAATTGCGTCTGTTTGTGTTTATTTTAAATAAGGCGTCACTTCCTGCACGTCACAGGCGAGCATGACTAATGAAAATGCCGCACATCTCACAGATGGCGCTGCGCCCCATGAGCCGCCATCTTTGCGCCTATGGGCTTCTATGGAAGCTTCGCTACCATCTATACATATACCTTGGTCATGCCTTTGGCGAAGCTCTGTGCGACGACCGCCGTTTTGGTGGCATTTATTTTAAAAGGAATTGTTCCGAAACCACATGTTTTAGGAGTATCATGAAACTGCCTATTATTCACGTGCTTTACTGCTGCTTGTAGTTCTCTAATTCGGTAAGTGGGGCGATAGCACCTTCCGCGCCGTTATGAGCACTATCACGCTACCAGGGCGCTGAGACAAAAAATAACCACCGAATGACTCAGCTGAAAGTGACATCCTCAAAGATTAGCAGAGCATCCCACTCACGTAATACCCCCCCCCCTTTGCATTTATATTCATATTGTAATACGCTTAAAGGAGTCATGAAATTAGTTTTCATTCCTCCTTAGCTTTAATCCTCAACTCAAAAGCGGATTGAGAAATCACGTGGTCGTGACATGCTTTTGCAATGGTGCGATGACTCGAAGCTTTCACCGTGCTTTTTGAACACAACATATAACTTGGCATTCGCAAGTGATAAGTTCCGTCAGGGCCACGGTGTAAGATAATACTCTTCAGGTGAGGACAGCGCGCTCCTCGCGCAGTGCAGATAAAGTTCGGCGCCGGCAGAGGACTCGTCGGCCCGTGGGCACGGCAAAGACGGCTCGTGCCGCCTCATGCTCCACACGCGCAGAGCTCCAGCGAGGTTGTCGCTCGTGCAGAAAGACCAATTTTTTCGCTCTCACACAGTTTCGCCATTTGGCCGCCGGCGACGCTGTCAGCCGCGGGCACGGTGGCCGCGGAATAATGCAGCCTTTCGGATGCCCGTCGAACGAACACTATCTGATTCCTCGCGCCGCTCGTTCAGCCCCGCCGTGTCCTCACCTAAAGAGTATATCTTACACCGTGGTCAGGGCACTCATTGACCACGAACGCGAATCCAAATATTTGTTGACGAGCGCGTACATCCGAGTGACGCAGTTCTCTGTGTGCAACGCGTGAGCTCGGGTCGGCTGACGTGCTTTGGGTACCGTTGACATGCTTTAGGTAACACTGACATTCTCTGAGTACAGCGGATGTATCACAGTGAAAAGGCGGAGAGCTTTCAAGGGAAATGAGGTACAAAATAGTCCCCTATATCTCCAAATGTTCGTAACCGAAAAGCTGGCTTTTGACTTTCTAACCTCTTTATTTTGGCCTACTAAACGATATGTGAATAGTAAACCCCCAATGTAAAATCATTTGTCCCAGCCCAAAATTCACTTCATGTCGAATAAAAGGATAAAAGGCGCGAACAGAACAGGACGAAAAAAGAACCACGTACGACGCGGGCAAGCGTCAACTTCCAACTGATTTAATAAAACACGAAACATTGTGAAACTGTCGATCCCCATCGCCTAAACACATGCAACAGATAAAGGTTCCTATCGCTCATCACACGCAGCCCTCAAGAAACACAATTTCTTTGTTTAGCAGATAAAGGGACGGCTGCTTACGGATTTGTCAGGCGCTTTGTGTATACCGAAAGCTTCGATGTATCTCCTTTCCATCTTCTTCTTCCCTCTCCTAATAGCTTTGTGTGCTCTAACAAAGTTTCACACCCGCATCGTTCGCAGTGCTCCGCAAGATGGTCACCCGAATCATTGCGTCCGACTAGCGTGTGTTCCCGCGCTCTCTTATTAAGGCATCGGCTGGTCTGACCGATGGAAACTTGTCCGCAACTAGAAGGAATCTCATAAACCAGCTTAGTCACGCCTTGTAATATTTTAATGGATTTGAACCAACTAGCCTAAAACCAAATTTTTATTTAATTTCGTGGACCCTTTAAATCTGGAAATCAATAAGAGTAAAAGCACATCGAAAAAAAAAAGCCTCGCGGAAAGCTGGAGCTTTTTCTTTTCTTTTTTTTTTTCCAAAGAGGGCAATGTAAATTACCTCGACCGGCAAGTTCGGAACTAAGAGTCTAATTTTAACATTCCCGTTTTTGTTTCGTGAAGCGGTCATAACATATGAACATGTCGGGACCACACCTAACCTTGTAATGCTCGTGTCCCACTATAGCGACAGACAGAAGTAAACCACAACGACAAGCCTCAAACCAGAGTCTTTCGCGATTCGGGAGTCTTTGTAGAATAAAGGATGCTATGCTGAAACACGAGCATCATGCACGCGAGGGTATCTTTGGCAGGCAATCGCTCGTGCTTACTTCACGTGCACCGAACGACTATACTTCGTTTCACATTATCTCCGAGCGAAGCCAAAGCTAGAAGTGCGAGACCAGCGCTTTTTGCGTTTCTCCCCAGCTCGCGCGCTCGAGCAAAGCCTGAACGCACGGAACTTTCGCGCTCGCGCTTCCAGCTTTGCTTCGCTCGCGCATAAGGTGAAACGAGGTATAAACGCCTGCCAAAGGTACCACCGCGAGCATGCTGCGTGGGTTTGAGGCTTGTCACTGTCTTTTGTTTCTGTCTGTCGCTCTAGTGGGACACGGGCATAAACAACTCCGGAACGCAGCCCAGTGACGGAACCTTACATTATTTGTTACGTCCCTGTTTATGTTCTAAGTGAAACGGTGTTATCTATCTCATCCGGAAGACCGTTTTAAAAGCAGCACTAAAAAAAAAGTTGCAGCAAAAAGGTTTTTTTTATTTTTTATTTACATGAGAAACCAGAGAAGCACGGAAGCACACTGTTTAACTTTGAAACACTTTGGGGGCTTTTTTAATTGAACTTCAAACTGTAGCCAGCTGACATTATATTTGCTCGTTTGATTGCTATGTACACCTCAGATACAATAAATACAAGCTTGTTTTAGTGCATTGCCTATGAATGACAGACAGCTACTTTGACGAGCTCTGAGTGGGCGCTAAGCATAAATTAAATTTTCTTGCATGCTTTCCATAAGACGAGCGCAATCCATTATCGCTGTCCATAAATTGTATCCCTTTACAAGTGGAAGTTAGTTCATCGTTGCACAAAATCGCACTGATTTCCCGTTTTGCTACCAGAATATATATATATATATATATATATATATATATATATATATATATATATATATATATATAAAAGTAGAAGCCACCGAGGGTCAAACAAACTTGGAAGGTTTAATTCAACATGTATAAGTTATACAGAAACCGCGACGTTTCGAAGGGGGACCCTTCTTCCTCAAGCGGGACTTGAAAAGTGAGACCTCAAATATCGAGCGAAATACCGCAGAAGCAAGAAAAATAAAAAAGGCAAAAAATACATAGAATAC
Organism: Ixodes ricinus; assembly: GCA_037355805.1. Taxonomy (NCBI): domain Eukaryota; kingdom Metazoa; phylum Arthropoda; class Arachnida; order Ixodida; family Ixodidae; genus Ixodes; species Ixodes ricinus. Next base: position 68,100 of record JAZHYW010036219.1, read on the forward strand.
AAAGATACAAAGATAAAAATAAAAATTCAAACAGCAAACGCGAAGCATGGACGAGACCAGTGACACCCACGACCTTGTGTGGCACGCAGGGCACAAAGGCGGGCGGTCCGAACCGGGCACACTCGTAATTGCCCGCCGCGGGCCAACTCCGGACAGCGATCGCGCCGTCGCGGCCCCCTCCAGTTAAGTCTGGTCAAGGGCGCCCACGATCCCCCGGTGCATTGCACACGGCAGTCGCGGAATATGATGATTGACGGGCATGCAATTTTGAGAGAGAATGTAAAACAGGAGGACCATAAAGTAGGGCTGGACATTTGATCGATTAACCTATCGATTATTGGATTAATGCTTTAATCGCGATTAATCTTTTTAACCGGTTAATCAATAATATTTTAACGAACCAAAATAAAGTAAAAAGTAAGCGCTTTCACCACGCAGACAAGGACGGGAACACCTCTATGAAGGGCAAACTTTAGGTCAAAATTTAGCCTAAAGTAAACTGTAGGGGGAAGATTTGTAACTCCTGACAAGGTGCAGAAGGTTACACGTCTCCCGGCCACTTCAACAGCGTTTGAGTGTCCGTTTAGCGCAGCAGAGAGAGACTATAGTGTGAACAATCAAAGGAGGTTGCTCTTGCCGGATAATATCACCGAACCTTTTGCCTCATGCAGCTGAAGTAATAATGTGTCAGTGCCTTCGAACTTTTCTTAACTACACATCAAGGTTGGTTCATAATAAAACTTGTGTATTAGGCCCTTTACCTCATGTTCAGCAAGGGCAAAATCAGAAAACAAATATTATTTTTTGACTTATTAAAAATATTATGCATGGAAATTAACGAGACCGATTAATCGATTAATTAATTGATTAAAAGGTGGCGATTAATCGGGTTAAAACTTTTAATCGACGCCCAGCCCTACCATAAAGGCGACCAACTCGCCGCAGAAAACAACTGTCCGGTATCGGTAAGCGCCAAGCCGCGCTGCACTGCCCCGAGGAGGCGCCGCACTGCCCCGAGGAGCCGACCCCCCCCCCCCCCCTCCCACTGTCTTTTTGTCTGTGTCAAGACGACTGCTAAAAGCAAACAGTTAGTTTCATTCGCCTAGAGCATTCCGTTTTTTTTTTCAGCTTACTTTGAGATAGCTGGGACACCCTGTAAATGCATTCAAATGCGATTGCTTCCACCGACGTAGATTTATTTGACGACGCTGCAAGCGGGAACCTCTCTTCCGGTCTTGACTGTAGAGTGACGCCAGGGCTTGCGAGTTTTGAAATATAAAATGAAGGGTGGAGAGGGCGACTTTTTGATTTTTCTATTTAGGACAAAGGGGAAACAGTTTGCGAAAAAATTAACCAGGAGTTCACAACCTCTGCTGGTCCAGACAGCGCCTTAGCCGTTAAGGCGTTGCACCGGACAGACAGAGCTTGTGGGTTCAATTACCGCTCCTGGGCATTCCCCCATCTCCCGACCCAGTGACCTTGCCCGCAAGGGCTCTTCTGAGTCTTCTCACCCCCGCTCGGGGGACGGCGACTTGCTCTGCGCTATGCCATGCTCTGCGGTTAGCGGGGTTCGTGACACAGAGCACAAAGACCGATGCCGCCTTCCGAAAACTCGTCGAAGCTGGATGAGACATCCGGGGAGCCCCTAATTGGAAAGCACCAAGGCTGGCGGGGTCTAAAAGCTATTACCTCTCGAAGGGGATCTTTCCCGCCATCCCTACACAGGGGAAGAGAGGAGATCTCCATGATAGTGTATGCAGGCCGCAGGCGCCGGCTTTTACTTTTTCGCCCCATGGTCTTGGAGTTGCCGCGTCGTCCGCGGTTTCCTGACACTTTGCTTTACTTCGTAATTTTTTTCTGGAATTTCACGGACGAAGGTTGTGCCGCAATCCGGTGGGTAATCTGCACTTTGGCGCAGCCCGGCACGACGAAGCTCGCAGAGGCGTGGGAGCACCTGAGGTCGGTTGCTTGCGATGGATTCTGTCTCGACGTGGCCGCGGTGCGCCAGAGGCGGTGGTTGTTAGCTTCAGACGCTGTCGCGTCACGGACGGTCGACGCACTGGGGTATTCCGGCAGAGGAAGACCGCACAGAGTAGCATCACAGAAGCAGGTGACGTTCCGTGTCCAGACGGGACTTCCCCTTTACCGCGGTGCCCGAGGTTACGCCCGGAGCCGATAGGAAGAGCGGGTTGCGCCCTCGAACCTCCCAAGTCGACTGCCGCGCCGTTTCCCAGTTTCAACCGAACGGTGCTCTTTGCTATAAAGTAAACAAAACACACCCGCTCCCCTACAATCGCGACACACTCGCACACACACACACACACAAAAAAAGACCGTCACTGCGGCGAAGACACTCGTTGCCCCCAGCTCCAAACAAAGTCAATACCAAAAACGCTCAACTGGGGCATCTGGCAAACTCGTTTCCGGATTCTAAGAAGTGGCAGCCGCAGCGCCCAAGCATCGAGCGAGAGCGTCCCCCGAACGGGAGTCGCAGAGGCCATAAACAAGTCAAGTTAGGGTCCCAGTCGGGACCGGCGAGGTGCTAACTAGCGCAAACCAGGGAGTGCCACACCAGCCGCGGCGAGTCGGCGACCACATGGCCCCGCAGGCAGCCGACGCGGCGCCCTTTACAATACGCGTGGCCCGGCGGGACCAGGCCGGTTTTTGTGACAGGAAAACACGCCGGAAAAAGAAGATTCAATCGCCACACGTCGACGATACAATACGCGAAATCCCACATGTGAAATAAGGAAACAATGCGAAAGATCCTTGCTTTTTTCAGTATGTCAAAATGGTGAAAAAGGAGGCAGGAGAACGGGCTGGTACGGGCTGGAAGCGGTCTCCAGCTCTCAAGTGCCCCCCCCCCCCGAATATCGGGGGGGGGTTCTGACCCCCAAACTGCCCCCCCCCTGGCTACGCCACTGCGCGCACCAATTGCCAGAGAGATCGACGGTCACGTTGGCCACAAAATCGTTTAAAATTTTTATGACTAGGCTTCACAAATATTGCAACGCGCCCCCTCCTATTATTTAGACTCCTTGACGTTAGCCATAAATCGCTACCTGTTGCAGTCGTGGAACAGATTTGTCGCGGCTATTTCTCGCAGCAGCAAGATGTAATCCACCCTTCAGAACCACGATCGCGAAGCACACAGACCGGACTGGCGCGGCGTGGCGGCCATCTTCAATGGGCCTTTTCCGGAGTTTCCACGGCGCATGCGCAGCAGCAGCAGACAGGAGTCCGCCATTTTTGGTGGCGTGGTGCGTCCGGCTCGGGACTGCTGGAGGCAGCGGTGGTCGCGCGTTTCCAAGTTCTCCGACATGCATCAACGCTGTTTCGTTGTTGGATGCAGCAACGACAGCAAGCGTTGTCGCAGTTTAAGCTTCTTTGGGTTTCCTTTTACTAGCCTGCACTCGACGAAGCGGCAGCACTGGATTCGGGCGATCCAGCGAAACAATGCGGACGGCTCGTAAAGGCTGTTTTCAAAGCACTCCCGCGTTTGCAGTTGCCACTTCAAGGATGGTTCATGTTTTTGTTCCTTTATCTTTTACTTTTTGGGGTGTAAATACAAGTCAGCAGATTAGTTAGGTAGGCTGTCGTGTCGCTTATGTGCCACGCAGAGCGAGCGTCTCGGAGTTGGCGTTTCTGGGATGGTGCGTTTCACTCTCACACGTTTTTGCTCACCAATAGTAATAATGTGACGGTCTCGCGTTGCTACGCAAACTGCCGGTCTCCATTTCTGGTTGTTGTAAACATTGGAATCGCCAACAGTTTCCAAATATTTATGAAGCATTGAGGTAAAGTGGCTATGCTGCACAGTTTGTTGCTACGTGCACACGCAGAACGTGAAATGGGAGCTGCTCTCTCCCTACCACGACCGCATCTGCTGGTCTTGTGGTTAAATAAGAAACAGGAAACAATCGTCTTGATCTGTCGTCCTCAAGTATGTATCGAGTAAAAAAAAAGTTTTTGCAACATTCTTTACAGACGCGACACTAAAAAAAAAAAGTACAGGTGTGGCCGATTTTCTATTTTTTCTCCAGGACCTACAGCCTCACACAGCCGTAGCCTGAAGTGGGCTGACATCAATGACGAGGCTCGCTCAAAAATCGGCGGCTGCATGTGTACATCTTAGATATTTATTAAAGATTTACTTTAGTAGTAAATTTGACCTTGTGAAATTTCGAATTGTTGCTTCCTTCCAGTAAAAAACGAGAAAAACTAACTCGCCAGGGGCAGCGGCGGACGCTGAACGAGTCCGCCGTTGACCCAGCCCAGTTTGTTCGTCTCCTTTTTATAGGAATGGAGCTACGCATTGAAATTTGACCACAAAAGTACACCTTTGTTCAAAATTACATTTGTACGTGCAGGCACATAGTTTTTTAGACGATTTTAAAGTAAGCCTTTACAATTATGAGAATACATCTTGCCATTTAAAATTTTCGAGCAGATTATACAAATAACTTGCAATTAAAAAAAAATTTTTTAATCGTACCGTGGTTCCGACTATTTTTTTCTAATTTACTGCCGGTACTGCATATGACATGCCGTTTGTACTATCTCATTGGTAGAAGAGAGCTTCAACTGAGTCGTCAGTCACAACGGGCGCCACGGCGAAGTCAGTCGTCCCGTTCGGACGACGGACTTTGCAGTCGTTCGAACATTCGGAAAAAAAATGTACAAACGGACTAAGTTATCCGTAGTTAACGCATTAATTGAAAACAAATCTGCTCGTCGGTCGCGTTGGATAGAGGAAAAACAAACGCTGAGCGCATTTACCGACCGCGTTCAGACAGCCAACACAGCTTGGAGCGGGCAGAACCGGAAGCAAGGCACGCCATCAAAAACGTTTCTTCTGCTTGCCGATAGATGGCGCCCAACATTTGCGGAAAAGGCCCATTGCGTCCCTCGCTGGCTTTCCCAGCCCTTATCCCGCCAAGACTGGTCTCACGAGACCCACGCTAGCACGCCGCGCTACGCACCTCGCTATTTTGGTCCGATAGCGCGCCTCTGCTAGCCTCCGCAGCTCCGCAGTGTTTCCACTAGCAGCGCGCATTCGCAGTAGCGTCGTCGCTCTAGCGTAAGCGTAGCGGGAGAGCCAAAACGATTTACTAAAACACAATATCTTCGTCGCTGAAGATTTTCTTTTCCCGTCGGGACGGCAAAAACGGTCTTCTTTCGCAATGCTTTTTGTGCAATCCTTAGCACTGCATGATGGCATCGCGTTGTCGTCAAGGTCCTGGTAAAAAAGAAAAAAAAAGAAAAAAAGAAAACGGCCGAACCGTAAGCAAAGGAGCCACCGCTACGCCTCGCCCAGTGATGGCGTTGGTTTCTAGCAGACCAGCGAATCGCGGACCAGCGAATCACGCGGGGTCATAAGAACGCAACGGTCACGTGTCGCCCCCGATCCAATTGAAGCGAGGGAAAAAAGAACTTTTTGAGAGGGAAAGGGCACGGGTTAGGAGGAAGTTCTCTTCCCCATTTCAGATAATGATTTGCGTTACCTTTCAGTCTCGGTGGACTCTAACTTCCCAGGTAAGAGTGAGTTTCCCAACCCCAGAAGGCAACGCGCTGCCTTTCCTCGCCTCCATCTTTTCTTCGGCTACATCATGACACAAGAGAGCAAGGAATCTCCATCCGTCCGTTGTTTCCAACAGCGTGTCCCATAATGCCTCTCCGCGCCTGTCTGCTCCCGCAGGCGGTCGTTGATACACCTGCCTGCCAGTCCGGCCTATGCATTTTCCACCGCAGGTGAACGGGATAGAGTAGACCCTCTCTTGTTTACAGCGGACGAACTGATGCCCGCGCATCTTAGAGCAGGTCTTATTTAGGGGAGTGCAATTAGCCATTTTGTTAACTGAGTTTGAATTTGCAGCGGAACGCCACCCCTACTTCGAATCTAGACGCGAGCGCTTTTAGCCGATGCGCTGTGTTGTGTATATAAGCAATGACGGTCACTTTTCCCTTCCCTTGCCTGGGTGCCGGTGTTGGAGTAGGAGGGGCGAAACTTATCCTCTTGAGCGAGTTGTCCAGCAAGTTGTCGGGAAAGCCGGCCTTCCTCAAACTCCGCGTCTGCAGCCGGACACTATTCTCCGCATAACGGGGGCAGGATCTAGAACGCGCTGACGTCATAAGGGACCTGACAAGCCCTGGTTTAATTAACGGTCTTAGAGTGAGCGCTAGCGAAATGCGGAACTGGCTTCTTCTGTCCTTTGCCTAAACTCCCAGCAGATTCCCCCGGGATGGATCGCCAAACGAAGGTCTAAGTACCGGTCTAAGAATTGGAGAGTTCCGTCGGAGGTGTCCTCCTTTTTAAAGACGAGGCCTGCGGGACCCGACGAGAAGGCCTGCAGGATAGTCTCAGGGTCTGTCTGCTCTTCATGCATGATTAGGTAGTCATCTACATAACGGTACGGCCAGC
>JAZHYW010036221.1:0-17953 GCA_037355805.1 Ixodes ricinus
GGTGAGAAATCTATGTCGCTCGGCTCCGACTCCCGTCGCTGTCGCCGTCGCTCGTGTCGTCGCTGGCTAAATCGCTTACATGCTTTCCACCCTTCACCGACGCTCGTCCCGTAGCTCGGGTTTTGGATTTCTAGAAAACTTAGCGCTCATCGCCTTGGCCGTTTGCTTCCGTCGCTTTCATGCGGTTCGCCTCGTCGCGCGAGTGACCAAGCGACAGCGAAGTGGGTCGCCGTCGCTTGTCTCGTCGCTCGCGAAATCGCTTACATGCGGTCTTTAAATTGTTTTGGGCTACTAAAAAATGCGCCGCATTTTTCATTAGCTGCGCACTCGGCGAGCCGCACGGTATGTTTCTGCACAGGAACGAACACCGAAGCCACGACGTACGACACGGACGCGATGGAGCAACACGGCTACACGGCCGTAGTGCCGAAAATCCGCTAGATAAAAAACAATAAAGAAACTAGCAAAACAAAACAAAGAGTAATCACGCCGTGCTATAAAACCACCAAAATAGAAAAATCACAGTTCTTGCAAAAGCTACCGCCATGGGCCCGGCGCGTGACACGGAGCGCTGCGGAGCCAATGGAGCAACCCGGCCGCGGTGGACAAGTACGATAGCTACAAAACGAACGAAAACACACAGAAAAAATATTTCTATGGCGCTTCAAAAGCACAAAAGCATAAGAATAGCCCCTAGTTTCGGTCAAAAAGACCCTTTAAAGTTGTAAAATGCTGCTAAACCACGCTGAAAAGGTCCGGCCAGACGACACCTGACACCTACGTGGGATATAAAGGGACCTCGAAGATGGCGATCGTGGTGGCCGATGCCAGCGCACCTAGTGAGTGACGTCAAGTGAATGTCACCTATTCTAATTTTCTACTCTTTTCGCTTTGACTCCACGAGGGCGCGGAGAAGAAAAAGAGCCGAGGCCATTTCTCCTCCTTCTCAACTCTTCTGCGATAAGAGGACGTCGACATTCTCCCTCGTTCGCACCTTTATTTTCCAGAAATACGGTCATCCGCTCGAGATATGGCTATATTAGTGATGTTTCGTGGTTTATGGCGCCCTGTTGAACACTTCTGCAAGCTTATTTCAGTGAAATTCAAATTTCGACTCAAAATCCCTTTAAAGCGTCGAAATCTCTCGAGATGGCATCTCTATATCCGAGAAGGCATCAGTCAACTTCCTTCGAGGGAGTGGGAGTGGGCGTCCTTGGTCCGGATGGTGACGACCGATGATGGTGCTCGCCCGATGATGACAGCAGCCCCCGGGAAGTTGATAATAAAAAATACTAAAAGTTGTTCGGTCCCGCTGAACACATTGCGACGATGGTTGGCTTTACAGTGGCCAGTGTGGCCACGTTTATTTTAAAACAAAACAACTCAACAGACTTCAACAGTCATGAGTTAAAATTCCAAAATGAAAACCCCGTACTTTTGTTCCCAGTCTCCCAAAATCGAATCGAAGCCAATCCCCAGAACCCTCTCGGCGTTCCTTTTATAGACTCGTAGGAGCCTCCTTTCCCTCAGGGACCAACCAATCCCTTCAAATTTCACCACTCCCACGTGGTACACTGTTGCCCAATGGTAGGCGAGCTGTCAGCCCTGCGCTGTAACCGCCAAATCCAAATTCCTTGTAGAATTGCTCTCTGCTTTTTCCGCAGTCTGGCTGGCGCCAACAGCTAAATTATTACCTCGGGTAAAAAGCGACATTTTTACACTAAGCGGCGAAATCCTCTACACACAGGAACACTCGGTTAAAAGCCACACGCAGCTCGAAGCCTCTCTCCGTACCGAAACCCGAGACGACCGCGGGGGAGGCTCTCCCACCTCGGCCGCGATGACCCCGCGAATGCTCCCTCCAAAACGCCGAACCCGACATAGAAAGTTAAAAAAAAGGAAAACAATGCCGACGCAACTCTGGAAAGATAAACTTTTCTAACAAAAATCACCTAAAAAAATAAGCAGGAATTCTCCATACTTAACAGCATCTCTTTATCTAGAGGCGGCATCTGTGTACGAGCGATACACTGGCTCGCGTTTTAACCGGCTGGCGGTGCGCGCATTTACGACGTGCGTGAAAAAAGTATAATTAGGGTCCTCGGATTTGCCTCATGCTACGTAAGGAACTAGCTATAATCGGCCCGGCAACGTTGCCTTATGCTAAGTACATGTGCGAAGCACAAGCTAGGGCGAAGCGCAACAAGTAGACGGACTCCCTCTCCGTATCCAATGGCGAGCGCCAGGCTTTCTGCGGGTTTGCCGAGAATACGAATTGCATAGTACACATCCATCGACGGAGCGGCAACTGAGCTGCGGCCGCATTTCAAAGCAGCGCGGCGCAAGCTCGTCTCTGGCTCCGCGCCAGCTATGCGACGCTCGTATTGGTCCGAAGCGCTGACGTCAGCAAGCGACACCCTCTCCCCTCTTTCCGCCGCCGTGGTGAGTTTAGGGAGGTTTCGTAGATTGTTCCTTCCGTCCCGCAACCCTCTCCGCAACCCGCTATGATATCCGGAACTCTGCCAGCGGCGCCCATGCGCATTCTCAGTGACATGCCTGACCGTATCCAGGAGCGACGACGGAAGAAAGCCGAGGACACGCTCATTGAAATGAATCCGATGGGAAAGCTCGCGCATTTCCATCGGATGAATCCCACGAATCAGTCTAACCAATTTTTTTCGACTGGCGAATGTTCTTTTTTTCTTTTCTTTTTTTGGGGGGGGGGGATTTGCGGGAGCGATAAAAATAAATTAAACGTTAGATGTGTACGTCGTGATGACCCGCAGTCAGGAAAATTTCAGATAGTTTTTAGTGTATTTTACTTGTGCCATTTCCTTTCCTGAGAAGGCTATGTGGCATTATTCGTTGGACTGCTTCTCCTCACACACAAGCACGAAAGTACTTTCGTGAGACAAAATACACCATGATCTGAGAAAACAGCAAAATAAATACTGCAAGAAACGTACTTTTATTAGCGTTACGGTTGCACTGCAATCGCATGCTTTCCTGTTGTAGAGAACGGTGAGGTAGACGCTGGAAAAGAAAGATGAAGTTGGTCATAAAGAAATACCCAACTGACCAGACGTTGTTGCCAAGCCTCCTTAGTAATTTAACCACGTATAATTATTATTATTTAAACTTTTCAATGAGAGAACGCTGAGTTTTGAAACATTTCCGCCTTGTACCCATTTTCTGGTATACAATGTTTGAGCGGAGTCTCAGCTTTCGGCCACTGCGCAGATCATCTTGGTATAGCGCCGAGGCCGAGGTCTTGGCCGTCGCTTCAACCGGCGTAGTCTCGCCAGCGACTGTTTCTCCGGAGGAAGTCGCACGACCGCCGGGAGCTGAGCTCGCTCCGCCTCGACTCCAGGGCGTGACGGGTCGAGATGGCGGCCACGTTCTCCGCCCCCTTCGAGTACGGCTCCCAGTTGCTCGAGCTGCCCGCTTTGTCGGGAATCCTGCGTTCACGTTAAGAGAACCAGGAATCTGGATTGTTTTCCCTGTCTGGGGTAAAATCACTTTACAAAAAGTAAAAACGGAAACCAGCCGGTGTGAACTGCTTACGAAGGGCTCAGAGACGGAAGGGAAAGAAGGACAGCACAAGGTTTCGATAAACAATTCGTGTTTGTGCTGCCTTTTTTTTTCTTCAGTCTCGGGGTTTTGCATAATCATGTCAAATTAGCTGGTGCAAGCTAACTGTACCAGCTAGCTTGCACCTTCGTTTTTTATCGCTATTTTTTTTTCTTCTTACTTTGGTTAAGTAGAGTCGGTAACAGATTAAGAACCCAGGAGAAGCTCCGCCCCCAGCAGAAGCGCGTTGCCTGCCGTCGGGTTTTGGCTGGGCGTGAGTCTAAGTGCTCTCAAAGCCAGAAAGCTTCGCGCTCGAGCCAGAGCACCTGATCGGTTCGTAATCTGTCGCCGAATATAGTCGCTAGGACATGTTTTATAAACAACACGCGTTCATAAATCATAGAGTTTTATAAATATATACAAAGCGTGGGTTTATGATATATAACGCGTGCGTTTATGATGTGTTACGCCGCTTGGCGACGCGACGCGACGCGATTCTTGCTCACACGTGTTTCACGCTTTACATTTGCCTTCTCAACCAGAAATGTTTCTTCCTGACCGTTTCAACCCGCCTCTCAACGAAAGAAACGCGGATTGTGTGTTTCGTTTGGCGCCGGCACATGCTGCGCGACGCTTACAATTTCTTCTGCTATAGGTTAATCGTGTGCGCTGTGAAATTTCTCATTACTGGACGAAACGTTCTCCGGCACCATGCCTCAGTGCCCCTGAAAACTTTCGTCTTTTGTTTTGTAAACCTCTTCGCGATCCCTGTGCTAGGCTTCTAGAACTAATCTCGATACAATCTGTAAACCTGAACCTTAATTCAAGGCCTCGGATAGACGCATAAACTCCGAAACCATTGATTTGCTACCAAAATGTAGACAGTGAATGAGGAACTACAACATTCGCTAAATTCTACTAAACTTCAAAAGTTGCATAAAGACATTCAGTAACACTATATATGTTTAATCTAGGCCCATACTAAGCAGAAGCCCAGTATTTCCCGAGATCTTCATCAGGACTCTCTTGTACACCAACTAGGAAAAGTCTAAAATGGAAAGGTGGTTTCATTTCAAAATAGAACACTCCTGCCGATGTGCGAGTCTTGATTGGCCTAAAAGAAAACATATGTGATAGCTCAATTTGTGAGATGAAGAAAGCCGCCCTTCATTTTTTTCCCCATTTATGTTTTAAAACATATTTTGAAACGGAGCAAGGCGAAATGCTATATCTTGGCTGTTCGATTTTTTACCTAGTTCTGTTTGTTTTTATAAATAGATGATAGCAAAAACCACTAACTATAATTTTTATATATCTTTATAAATGTATGATGCGCAACTTATATCTTCAGTTTTAAACTAAACTTATATCAATGGTTTTATATCAGAAATAAATAAAAAATTCAAACATTGCACCTTTGATGTTTTGGGGACATATTTGGTGCAGTAAATACTATGCACAGTCCTATACATGTGCGATCGACTGATACCGCTTTATTTATTTATTTGTTTATTTAGACATACTGCAGGCCTTGAACAGGCCCCTGCAGGTGTAGGGTACATACAAACAACAAAATTATACATATAAGAAACAAGAAACACATGACAACCATGTATTGCTTATACAACGACACATATGTATATAAACACCATCAGCATAATAAATATTCCTTAATCAACGCTTAATATACAATAAAAAATGCATGTAAAAACACCAGGAAAGGAGAACATTCAAAAGGTGTGATTCTCAAGAGCGCCATTGAAGTCGGAGGCAAAACAAAATGTCACGAGGGAGGGCGTTCCAATTCGTAATAGTGCGTGGGAAAAAGGAATGCTTGAAAATGTTGGTTCGAGCGAATATCGGCAACAGGGAATACTGATGATGCTACCTAGTTTCCCTAGATGATGATGGGGATAAATATAGACTTGATTCAATGCGGAGTCTGTTATGATAAAGTAAAGACAAACATTTTAGTCTCGCAATTTTTCCACGTTGCTGGAGTGATGATATATTGTTTGCCATCATTAATGAAGATAGGAATCTAGCCGATTATTCTTTCCATAGATGAAGCGAATAGCTCTCCTCTGAACCATCTGAAGCTGTGACGCATCCTTTTTGGTATTTGGGTCCCATACTATGCCAGCATATTCTAACTTCGATCGGACCAAGGAGTTTTCTGCTTGCAATTTAACGGAAAGGGCAGCGCTTCTAAGCTTCCGACGTAACCAGCCCAATTTACGGGATGCGGAGGAACAGATGTTCTGAATGTGTTGTGACCAACGGAGATCGTGGGATATGGTTACGCCTAGATATATTCAGTCACATCAGATATTACATCATTGTTTAATTGATACGTGAACTTCAGTGGCTTCACTTTTCTTGTTATACGTAAGTGAACTGTTTTCGTAAAATTTAGCTGCATTTTCCATGCGCAGCACCAATTGCAGATAGAGGCAAGGGAAGAATTAAATGATATTTGGTCGGCAACAGTGGATATCCTTTTGAACAAAATACAGTCATCGGCGAATAAACGAATACTTTCTGGGCTAGCAACGGAGACAATATAATTTATATACGTTAAAAACCACAACGGGCCAAGCACACTGTCCTGAGGAACACCCGAGGAAACACCCAGAGTACCGGAAGCATGACCACCAATGTCGACAAACTGACTGCGATCAGACAAGTGCGGACCTATCCAATTGACAATCTCAGACGGTATTCCAAGACACTCTAATTTATAAAGAGGTTTGCCGTGTGGAACTTTATCGAAGGCCTTGCTAAAGTCCAAAAAAAAGATAATGTCGACCTGACCAGATTTGCCTAAAGTAGCAGCAAAATCATGAACTCTTGTGACAAGTTGGTAGATAAACCCTTCGGAACCCATGCTGAAATGGTGTAAAGAAGTTTCTCTCTTCTAAGATATCTCGAACATAATTACTCACAATATACTCCATAAGTTTGCACGAAGTACTCGTAGTAGAAATAGGACGATAATTACTGACTTCTGAACGATCACCCTTTTTATGATTTTATGAATGCGAACGACCCGTGCGGTTCGCCAGTCACTAGCTAGCACACAAGAACTAAAAGAAGCGCGAAAAATGTCAGTAAGAAAACGTGCAAACGATTCTGCATATCTACGCTGGAAGGCGTTTGGGATTTTGTCAGGCCCACAACTAGACTTCGTTTTCAAGTTTAGTAACATAACAAACACACCGCGAAACGAGATAAAATCGGGGTTCAGTGGGGTATCAGTAGCAGCGGGGGTAGACGTATCTAAATCAGAAAATACAGATTGGAAATATAAATTGAACTCTTCAGCAATTTGGATTTATCAGTGATAGCCACGTCGTTAACCTTTATCTGGTCGACAGGCTTTGTACCTTCTGAAAGATAATTCCGAACTTTTGCAGGATCACGTTTCAAGGAGTTAAGACGAGTGCACGAAAAATATTTAATTCTAGCTTCCTTGACCTGCCTTGTCATTTCATCCTGTAAACCTTGTACGTTTCCAGTTTTACGAGCTCTTTTAAACTTTTTGATCTGACGAAAAAGGTGAATTATTTCGCGGTTTATCTCAGGCCTCCTACGTCCCATTGCATTTACGCCGAATTTCTCAAAATCTGATTGTAAAACATTCCACACTTTTTATTCTGTCACAACATTAAGCAAAATTTGCTCTTATAATCGAGCGCGAAGGGAAAACACATTTGCGTTTTCCCATAGGAATGCATTACTGGAAGTTAAATTTAGACTGTTTGCTGTCTGCTTCAAAATGCAACATCACACTAGCGCCACCTGAACCTCTAGTGTTTATTGTAATAACTCCAGGGTTTGGTACGGACGTTGCAGAAGAACTATGCAGCTGGAATTCTTTCGCAGAACGACCTCGCGCGCGTTAGAAATGCACGTCTCAAACCAGGAGCGCGGGCTAGCCCTTGCAGCTTAGCATTGGCTGCAGTCTCAGCTTATCGGTGAACAGAGTATATAGTTTGTTCACCCTTAAGTTGAGACTGCAGCCAAGACTACAAGCGCGAGCTGGCCCGCGCTGATGGCTTTGTAAGGTGCATTTTTAGCGCAAGATCTCGTTCTGCGGAAGAATCTCAGCAAAAGAGCAAATAGACCGATCTCACCAGCTAGTTTGAGTACGCCACAGCTGCCGCCATGCATCGTGGGAGCTGTAGTCCTTCTGCACGCGCGACAACCCCGCTGGAGGTCTGCGCAGAGCAGAGCAGGAGGCGGCATGAGCTGTCTCGTGAACTGGCGTCTGCCTCCTATGAACTACAGTTATGGCGACGTCACGCATGCGTGGAACGCTTGGTGAGATCGGTCAACGTCCTCGTGCTCTCGTGCTTGTGGCATTGACTGTAGTCTCAGCTTACAACGGAGTATAGTAAACGCTTTAGCGTTCTCCGCCAAGTTACATTCAGGGCCAAGTAACTCCACGAGCGAGCCATATTGTCCAGAACTGGCTCTGCTCCTTAGGAACTCATAAGGTGACGGCATTTCAAGGGAGCTTCAAAGACCGCCCCGGGCGCAATTTTGAAACCAGTTCATTCGTTTTAAAATTTAGTTTCTAGACTTCTCTGCCTGCAGCTCAGAAACACCAGTCTAGGTTAGCGTTTCTTGGCTCCCGGCAGAGCATAGACCACATCTAAACAAAGAAATAAGTGCGAACATTTCGTTTCCGTACCCATTTAAGCTGCTTCTCGCTATTCGCCGAGATTTCTTTCTTTGCGGAACAGTGGCAAGCAGAAACCGTGAATAGCTAGGAGCGAAAGCTTCGTACCCGGTGCTGGCAAAAGCCGCCCAACGTCCCATGAGTTCGGCGCTCAGGTTGAGAGCAGTGGACGGAGTCGTCGAATGCCGATGGTACACGTGACCCAGGCTGAGCAGGGCATCGGCGTAGTGAGGGGCGCCCCGCGAGAACCCCGCCGCCGGCGCCACAGACTCCGTTTCCAGGTCCAGCTCGTAGACGTAGACGCGTCCCCCGCTCGCCGACACGTGGTCGGCCATCATACCAACCGGACACTTGACGTAGACGTCGCCGAGGAAGTCGCACGCTTCGAGGAAGCAGTCCATGTTGGAAGAGGCGTTCTTGCGGCCGAAATAGAACTCCAGTAGTGGCAGCAGCTTGGGTCTCGAGTAGAACTGGAGGCAAAGGCGCTCCAGAAGTATTCTCATCAAGGCCCTCGGAAAGCGGTCCACCGACGAGACGGACCAGGCTCCAGACAGTATCCTCATAAAGTACTCGCCCTCATTGGACGTGTACCCGATCAGGAGGTCTTTGCCTCTCATGGCGTTCGAAGGACGCTTGTGTATGGCGTGTTGGAGCTGACGAGTGAAAAGGCCTTCGCCCTTCTCTCCATAGTACGGACCGAAGGATTTTTTGTTGACTCCGTCGAAGGGGTCGAGGTTGTCGAGCAGCTCGGAGACAGACGCATTTGGAGACATTCGAGCGTGTACTTCTCGTCCTCTGGGCCTCCTCGAGACCTATTGGAGCACACACTCTTGGCAAACGCGTCCAGTTCGGCGTCATCGACGTAAGGGGCGAACTCGCCCATGTAAAAGGGCTGCCGCCTTGCATGATGACCCTGCCGAACAACTCTCGGCTCGCCGGGGACAAGAGGTGCAGTCCGGCGCTGATGGCTCCGCTGTCCACACCCAAGAGGGTCAGCAGGCTTCGTCTTCCGCCGAAGACGGGGGCGTTCGTGTGAACCCACTTAATCGCCAGGTGCTGGTCCCAGAGCCCCTGGTTTCCCGGCGACGCATCAAGGGATGTCTGGAAGAAGCCGAACGCGTTCAGTCGGTAGTTCGGAACAGCGACAATCACCTCTCCGACGGCCGCCAGGAATTTCCCGTCGTAGAGGGGGTCTCTGTTTGATCCCGTCTGGAATGCGCCGCCGTGAAGAATCAAGACGACGGGCCTTCGGGGGCGTCGGGTGCGGAGTCGGGAGCGTAGATATCGATAAATAGACAGTCCTCTTGAGTCGACGAGTTGACGGGCACGTCGAAGTAGTGGGTGTGCGCCGGTTGAGGGCATCGGTTAGGCAGAGGGTTTTGTGCGTCCCTGACTCCCCGCCAGGGCGAGTGGGGGCACGGCCGTCGCGAAGCGGTTCGGGGCTGTTGCAGAAGGGTATGCCGTAGAAGACACGAATGGTCTTGTTCAGGACTTGCAACACGGCACCCTGAACCTCGCCGAGGCTCGTCTTGATAGTCAGCTCTCGCTTGAAGGGCCACATATGTTTGAACGGGTTCGCGCTACCTCCGGCAATCATGACCACGATCCATATGATTATCAGAACCAGCAGCACGGTCACTGAAAACAGTAATAAGCAAACAAAACAAACTGTGGTGCAGCAGAAGCTAAAGTTTCCAACTAATAAAATGTTGCAGAAACAGGGCTGCAACAAACCACAATAAATAATGGTTATTGTCACTGTTATTGTTATAAAATACAAAGCTCAAAGCAAAAGTAAAAAAAAAATAATATTAATAGTATTACACAACTCAAGCGAGCGAGTACAAGCGAGCCCGCTGAATGTATAGGCGTGGCGTACCACGATGTGCTCTCACCTATAAGACAAGCCACAGCTCTGCCGCACCCCGACGATGCCTCCCTCTCGATCATTTTTTGACCGATTTCTTCTTGGTGGCGATCAAGTGTGGAGCAAGAATTTCCGCAGTTTCTTCCTTCTCTTTCCTCGCTATGGTACTCCTGCAGTCTTACACAAGAACCGCATTTGCCCTCTTCTTCTTCTCACATATTGGCTCTACTGGCAGTCGGTTGTTTTAGTGGATCCCCTCTCTTTCGGTGGCCGAGCGGGCTAATGCTATAGACTTTTTAATGTTTACAAAATCACAGTCCCGCGTGCGGTCTTCACAGCTCCGCACGTGCGTGTTCGTCGCTTCGGAAAGCGAGAAAGCACGCGCCATACGCACGAACAGTCAAGATGGCACCGGCCACACGCTCTTTTTTGGAAAGGTCTATAGGCCAGTGCACACTAGAGTCGCTGAATATTCCGTGACACTAGTGCACAGTATTCAGTGAAACTAGCGCACACCAGCTTGGAGCACGTGAGGCGAACTCTCGCGCAGAACCCATGGATCCTGGGTTCAATTCCTATTCCTGCCAGTTTTGATCTGGATGAGCATTGTGCCGTCGTGCGGCCGTATATCACTACCGCGTGATGCACGTTGGAGACCCCAGGATAGCAGTCGTACTGCACTGGTTAAGTTGCTCATCTACAGAGGGTAACAATGACGCCCATGCTACGGAGGGAAGACTAAACTCACGCTGTAAAAACAACTAACGACTAATTCGTTTGTTCGTTGTTATGTTACGTTACCCACATATCCAAAATCAACATAGTTTAATTTTGAGAAAGATTTTAAGGATCCCGTATCGCACGCGATACGTACTCGCGGAGCGCGAAAGCACACGAATCGCAGCGGACGCAAGCGGACGTCGCATCTAGTGTGTGGACAGCAGCGCCACCGCTTCATCCTGGAGAGTTCCTGTAAGGCTCCCGACGAGAGCCAGAGTTGCGCGTCTGTTTTGCACGTGCCGCCGCACCGCCTATTCGCCGAGATCCGGTCACGTGAGAGCCGGATCAAATGCCGATGCAGGAAAGTAGGCGTTGCACGTGCCCTGGCATCCGTTCCCCTGCTTTGAGCGCGCCGCGCCTCGAACGCGCGGCGCTGCTATTCGCCGAATTCAGTCACGTGAGGAGCAGGATCAACATGCCGTGCAGGAAAGACGGTGCTACGGAGATGAACGCGCAACTCTGGCTCCCGTAGGGAGCCTATACAGGAACTCAAATTCATCCTGACCAGCTGCTCCCTCTCTCGCCGCCGATGCTGACACCTCCCCTTCTAGCCACCGTACCACCGCCCGCCGTTCGTGTGAATAGGAAGTTTTCGTAGATCGTATTCGCCGTCACTCAACGCTCTCCGCAACCCGCTACAATACCCGTAACTCTACAATCAAGGCCATTGGCGCGCAGCTGCTGTAGCAGCTTCTTCGTTGCGGGGGCTTAGCGGGGGGGGGGCTACTGATCTACAAGAACTTTCTAGAGGGCGATTCAAACACTTGCGTTAGTACGACCGAGTGACGACTGCAACAGCTTCCACGTACGGGATGCCATGGCAGCAGCTGCGTCGGCTCCAACAAAACGATGTAAAACCGTTTTTTTTTGTGGACCCGACGCAGCTGTTGGCATAGCAACCCGCGCATTTGGTCGGACTCAAGCAAGTGCGTGAACCAACCTTAATGCTTGAGCCGGGAAGGAAGTTCCGCTGGTTCCGCCGATCACTGACGTCACGCATATCCCTCCCCGAAAAGAAACCCTCGTGTGAATCCCCCTTTAGAGATCTGAGCGTGTGAATACCCCTTCAGCAGATCTGAGCGCGTCTGGTGCGATATGTGAATAGCAGCGTCAACCAGACAATATGTTTCCTTTTTCTCCAGTTGCATAAAAAATACATAGCCGTTTCTCTCTTCTCTTTTTTAATCTATAACTCACTAAATTTGGGCATGACAAATGCACCACCTAAAGACATCTTGGTGAAAGGTTTCATTGCATCCCGTTCCTTGGCTTAGTAATACGATATTTTTTGAGGCCTGAATAAAGAATTGGGTTGTATGTATGTTTATACAGCCTAGAACTTGGTCTGCCTCATCGGGCGACGAGTCTCCCAGCTATAGATGAGCAATTTAGCCAGTGCAGTACAACCGCTAGCCTGGTTTTTTTAACGTGCATCACGCAGTAGTGATACACGACCGCACGCCGGTACGATGCTCATCCAGATCGAAACGGGCAGGGGTGGGGATCGAACCCAGGATCCCTGGGTTTTGCAGCCCGAGCTTTCGCTCTACGTGCTCCAAGCTGGTGTACGCTGGCCCACTCGGCCACCGATCTCACCTTTAGGCCTGAATAGCGGTCGAGAACATCGTACATGCATATATCAACGTACAACCCTGGACATTTGTTCACGGCACGGAGAGGAAGGCACCCACGCAGTATCTGCCGAGCGAATATTTTGATATCGAAGGAAAGACTTGGCGGAGTGGCGTGGTTTGTTGCGTGTAAGGAACGCTGCGCGACACTCTTTGCGTTAACACAACATTGGCGCTCTTGCGCGTTTTACTGCAAAAAGCTACTAGCGGGTACCAAACGTTACTGCTTAAATTGGTGCCCGAAGTGGACACTTCCTACCTCCGTAGTAGGCGTAAATGGAAGCTGAAGAACTTTTCAAGAAATCTGAGTTAGAGCGGACTTCTATGCGGGGAGCAAGTCGTCTGCTTCCTTTGCAGGTGTTGCGATGACGTCAGAACGACGCAGAATTCTGATTGGCACTGAATGAAGGGTAGTGGGTGAACCTCAAAGCAATCTGGCTTGATGTCTACCCACTATCCTTCCAATCAGAGCCAATCAGAGCTCGGCGTCTCTCTGACGTCACAGCAACCCCTGCGCAAAAAGCAGACGAACTTGCGCTCCACGCTAGCTTTTTATCCCGTGGTTTCAGTTATTGCACTTATCTTGGGTACAAGGAAACGCAAACCGCGTTTATATTGAAAAATATGTGCAGCGATTACCGCCGGGCACGCGGCGTTCCTCTCTGCCGCCTGTTGTCTGTCCAGAGCGTCGTGACCTCATTGTCGGCATCCCCGAGCCTGTTTATACTCTAGCTGTCACTAGCTGTGTGCAGTGCAGGCGAAGGCAACGCCGGGCGAAAGAGAAAGTGCGAACACTAGAAAGGCGGGACGTGAGAGGGGGGGCAATAGAGGGCGAGAGGATAAAGGAGAGGCACTAGGAACGTTAGACTTCCTCTCCTCTCTTCGTCCCCAGCCCTTTCTAGTGCTTGCCCGTTTCCCCTCGCCTTGCGTTGCCTTCGCCTGTACTGCAGGCAGCTAGTGGCACGGAGGTATAGTCGTGAGCGAGGGTCACCTGACCCCGCTGATGACTTCACGTTTGCTGGTTTTTGAAGTGCAGCTCTTCGGCGCTCGTTTTCGTAAGGGACGTTATGGGACGTTATGGGCATTAAGGAACGTTTCCCGCAATGAATTCACGAGTGACGTCACACAGGTCACAAGTGACGTCACGAAGGTCACTCGTGAAGGTCAAGACGAAGGTCGACAACCTGGTCACAGTCACCTTCACGAGTGAAGTCACGAGGGTCACTAGGTGCCACGAGTTACGTCACGAGTGACGTCACGAGAGGTCAATCGTGAAAGTCACGTCGAAGGTCACGACCTTTACAGTGACCTTCACGAGGATGAAGGAGGCAGAGGAGAGGAGAGAGGAGAGGGAAGAGGAAGAGGGGGAGGGGCATGCTCTCCTTTCCGTACCCTCCCCCTCCGTCTCAAGAGCTGCGCTCTGATTCGGCATAACAAGGAATTGTAACTGCGTCTTTCATTTTTTTCTCTCCGCGCTCGCTCTTTTCGATTGTCCGAGTGGCTGCAACAGGCGGGTCTGCGTCGAAACTTTAATTGACCGCTACGACGTTCCTGCTAATGAGATCAAGTAAAACTGAAGACCGCTTAGAGGGGTCATGAAACGATTTTTCAACTTTTATCCTTCTTCGTTTTCCTTCTCAACTCGCAGATTGCGCATTGTGGCATCAAACAGTTCAAGAAGGCGGCAAACGAGGGACTCCGCTCTTGCTCGGACACCTCGTTTGTGTACCCGCTAGTGATGCTGAAACTATCGATAAATTGACTATCAATACTATCGATAGTTTTCCAAAACTATCGATAGTGTCGCAAGAGCTATCGATAGTAGGGCTGGGCGATCGATTAAAAGCTTTAACCCGATTAATCGCCACTCATTTAATCGATTAATTAATCGATTAATCGGTTGCGTTGATTTTTATAAATAATATATTAAAAGAATGCAACAACTCGTCTTGCCTTTGAAGCAGGGTCTCGAGACCGGTCATTATTTCGGTTCGGTTCGGGTTCGGGTTCAGTAGCATTGTATTTTGTTCCGGTTCGGTTCCGGTTTAGGGTAGCGCACATAATATCACTCCGGTTACCGGTTTTAGTAAGTGCGAACCGGTTCGAACCGGTTCCTAACTCCACCTTCGAATATTGACCGAGCACTTCCAGCAGCCTTTTCTGAGCACGAGATACTTGCAATAGACCAATCCCAAAACTACTCCCTCTTCAGGCAGATCTGAAAACCCAGCACAGTGACGTGCGCAAAAGACATAATTAATGTGGCAAGGCTATTACTTGCAATATACTGTTCTTAAGTGAACTATATATAAGCGATCGGCTTTCCTTTTTATGGTGTCTTTTGCACACGCAACTGTACAGTATTTCAAACTCTGCCAGAAGAGGGCGTAATTTCGGGATGGGTCTATAGACCTTTCCAAAAAAGAGCTTGTGGTCGGTGCCATCTTTAGTGTTCGTGCGTATAGCGTGTGCTTTGCTCGCTTTCTGAAGCGACGAACACGCACATGCTGGGCTGTGAAGATCGCACGCTGGCCGAGCGGCTCACCGGCCAGCTCGGCCACTCTCAACTAGCGCCCCAAAGCGTTCGCTTAGGTTAGCCAATGGCTCACATACTGACAAACGTGTTGTCGACCTTGCCTTACGGGGAAGCCGCCCACCGTGTTCTACATAAATAGTTCTACTCACTAGCTTCCCAACGAACACAAACACGTGCGGAAGGTGTTAGTCTCCAAAAATAGCAAAACATTAAAACGCACCAAAGATGGCAACGACCCTGAGGTGCCCCGTCTCAACTGGGCACCCCTCTCCAGACCCTCTCCAGAGGGTGTCGGTGGCTTCTTCGCACGCCAAACAGACAACTCTCGATAGTCAACAGGTTGGCTTGCGAAAATAGAATTTAAAACCATAGAAGATCGTTCAAATTCGTGACACCCGTCCGCGAGGTGCCTGTCACAAAACGGTTTGAAAGACACAGCAAGTTGGGCAGCAGTCGCCGGGAGTCTGCTGCTTGCGAATGGCCGAAGTAATTTGGCGCGAAGGTTACGAGGCCGCCCGTGCGGAGACGACATGAACCATGTTAAAAAAACCATTCGCGTCGTATCTAAACGAATTTTAGAAGTTATTCAGGCCAAGCGTCTTTGTTTTGGCACGGGTTAAAACATTTCGCTCGTATAATGAAATGTGACTACATCTTGACAGCGCTTCGGGTTCCGGTGGAAAAACGCTGTTCTAAAGATCTCGTGGCGATGCTTTGTCTTCTCACTTTGACTTTTTATCGCAAACAACGCTCTATGCAAATGACCCGGTCTGAGGGACTCAGAACCAGTTACATAGCATGAATTATTAACGTTAAGTGCGTGATAATATTATATAACAGTACTCACATTTGAAAGTGTCAGTTACCGAACAAAATTCCGGTAATGCCACCACAGCGAACGACGTTTCTCGAATGCTCAGTTGAAGACGATAAAAGAGGACTTCAAAGAAAAATGAGAAAGTGGTTGAACAGGCGGCATGCTGGCCTTGCTAGTCTGACAAACCTACAAAAAATATACAAAGAAACATTTTCTTCTCCCCCCCCCTTCCCCTCCTCCCCCCGGCCTCCTTCCAAGGTGCGGCGCGTCGGCGAATCATCGCCGAGTAACGTTGCATCCGACGACCCATGTTTTTTTTTTTTTTTTTTGTTAGGTAACACTTTGAACACGTTGAAGAAAAGATTGTTTTTCATTGAAATGGACCACAGGCGGCCCTACAAACTATACTGCCGATGCAGCGCGGTACTTGTCCCACCTTCCTTCAGCGTGTCGCTGCACTCAAGCGGAAGGTCACGTGGTGCGCTCTCGGTGCTCGATTGGCTAAATGGCTCATCGACTGCAACTGCGGTCCATCTTGAGGTCAAACATTCGCGGACGCGTAGGCCTCCGTGCCTAGAGTGGCGCAATCCACTCCGACACTTGGACATTTCGTAGCCAAGCGGCCAAGCCCAAGCGGTGCTTTGAAATCGCCGCGCCGCTACCGCGCAGCCAGGGTCAATCCAAGAAACAAAGTAAAGTTGAAGCTCTCCATATGCCTAAGTAGAGGTGGAAACTAAGCGAGCTCACTGACCACGCGGTCTCTTTGTGTCTCTGCTTTTGATGATGATGTATTTTTTATTACGCATGCAATAAATACGAAATGTAAAAATATCTGACAGTATGTAGGATCAGTCTTGGCAATAGTATAAGAAAGAAATACGCCCGCAACCAATTATTGACGAAATTGGCCCTGAACCGCTTTCATTGAACCGGTAACCGCCACATCAGATTATGGTTTCGTTCCGGTTCGGGTTCAATATGAAGCGTTCGATTTCGGTTTCGGTTTTGTACCGGTTCGGTCAAAAATAACGGTTTTGATCCGGTTTTCGGTTCGGGTTCGGGTTCGGTTCGACACCCTGCTTTGAAGACTTGCTTTACTCTCTGTTACACGGCGTAAGAGGTCATTTTAGAATTGAGGATGCTATATTTGTGCTTTTTATTTATTTATTTACCCTCAGGGCCAGAGGCATTACAGAGGGGAGTGGGGTACAAAGGACAAAAAAGCAAAACAATATAGAGCAAAAAAATTATACAGTTGTTAGGGCTCTTTATAAGAAAATATTGGCTATGGCTGTTCCTAAAACGCGTGCAATCAGGGGTTCCGGCGATGGCTCCGGGAAGGTGATTCCACATTGTTGAGGTGCTGAGGAATAAAAGAGTCATGAAAATGTTTTGTGCGACTATATAGATGGAATGCCAACTTTGTATTGGTGATCGATGCGCGCTGAAACATAATGAGGTGCTGGTAAGCTGCCTTTCTTCCAGAATCGAGTTGTTGTGATCACGTCTTATGAAACAGACATGGACGGAAACGATTTTCTACGCTGCGGAAGGAGAGGTATTGATAAGCGCGATTTACATTGCAGGTCACACTAGATGTACGATGGTGGATTGGAAAGTATACGACGAGATGCTCTGGTTTTGAGACTGATTCTGATTCTGAAATAAAGAGATTCCTGACCTGGATCCCAAACGGAGGCTGCATATTCCAATTTAGTGCGAACTTGATGTTTTATAAAGTAATAATTTTAATGAAATGGGCGCAAGATAAAAGTTTCTGCAGGAGATAGCCTAGCATGCGATTCGCGTTATTTACTTCATGGTCGACGTGTCAGTTTCCAGGACAGGTTAGATGACGCACATGCACGCCCAGATATTTATACGATGATACGGCTTCAAGGGACCGGTTATTTAAATGATAAGAGGGACATTCTGAATCACATTGACGAAACACGCATATATTTGCGCTTGTTAATATTAAGTTCGTGTTCCACAAGTCACACCACTCAGGAGACGCGGTTAATATCAGGCTGGAGAAGATGGACGTCAGAATCACTGTTAATTTCCG
>JAZHYW010036222.1:0-34208 GCA_037355805.1 Ixodes ricinus
CACGAGACAGATTAGGCATAAAAATAACAAAACTTCAGACGTTCTTTCCTACGAAGTTACTTTAGACTGACAAGATCATCCTCACCGCGAATAACCACTGCTCGTTCACCGTTCTTTCTTCGGACTAGCACTTTCCCGTTCGCATGCCAAACAAAAGCGTATCCTGATTTCTGCGCCCATTCCTTCGTCATCGACAGGAGAGTGCGGGAGAGCCGAGTCATGTTTTCACAAATATACACGTTGCCCTTTTCTTTCTTGAGTGACTGCCTTTTTTGAAGCCAAGAATCGCGAAGCTCTTGACACGTAAAGCGAACGATAACGCCTCGTGTTTCGCCCGGTTTTGCTGGGAGTCTATGCAAAGCTGCAATGTCACTTCGGTTTACAGGTGGAATATTCAGCTTTGTTGCCAATTCGTTCATTTTTCCCATGAGGTCTTCATTCTGTGTTTCAGGGATACCGTGAATTTCAATGTTTAGACGACGACTCTGTTTTTCGAGGTTATCCAAATCTAATCGGAGCTGAGCGAGTTCATTTGGAGAGGAAACTTTTTCCAGCAGGTCTACTCGTTTAGCCAGTTCTTTAGTGGACTTTTCCTGCGCAAGTAAACGCCTTTGAAGGTCGTCAAACGTGTCTGAAAGTACTTGTACAGACTTTTCGAGTCCACCGATCACGCTGGGCAAGGTCATCAGAGTATCGAGCTTATTACTTATTTCCAGCAACAGTAAAGAGAAATCGACTACCGATTTCTGCGTTTTTGTTTCTTCGTTCGTTTTTGTGCCTCCTACGCACAGTCCACACTTCCATGTTTTTCTAAAATCCCCAGGTTTTACTTGCAGTGTTTCTTCAGTTTCATCAGAGCACTCACCAAGATGGAACATAAAATTACATTTAGAGCAGCGCATATACGATCCATTCTTAGGAATAGATAGCCGGCATGCGCAACAGCGTGTCATGACAAAATACACAAGAAAGATAAGACACCTTCACGCAACGCACTTTGGCAGCAGCGGCAGGAAGACTAATAGTAATAAATAAGGTGAGAAAGAGAAATTAACCAACCTGCAAAACACAGGAGCAGAAGTATGAGCTGACGTGTCGTCAGCTTGCTGCCGCTGCCGCCAAATGCGAAGAAAACGCCCCTCAGCAACCGCAGGTGCCAATCGGTGTCGCTGGCGTCGCTGATATCGCAGGCGATTTTGCTGCGTTGGAAGAACTTGTCCTTGCCGACGAAAAATAAAATTCCTCCGTTTGAAGCTTGAGTTTGTCGGATGACGGTCTGTAGGGATGTCGCGTCGGAGTGTAGTCAGTGGGCCACCAGGTTAGGCAGCTGCAAAACACAGGAGCAGAAGTATGAGCTGACGTGTCGTCAGCTTGCTGCCGCTGCCGCCAAATGCGAAGAAAACGCCCCTCAGCAACCGCAGGTGCCAATCGGTGTCGCTGGCGTCGCTGATATCGCAGGCGATTTTGCTGCGTTGGAAGAACTTGTCCTTGCCGACGAAAAATAAAATTCCTCCGTTTGAAGCTTGAGTTTGTCGGATGACGGTCTGTAGGGATGTCGCGTCGGAGTGTAGTCAGTGGGCCACCAGGTTAGGCAGCTGCAAAACACAGGAGCAGAAGTATGAGCTGACGTGTCGTCAGCTTGCTGCCGCTGCCGCCAAATGCGAAGAAAACGCCCCTCAGCAACCGCAGGTGCCAATCGGTGTCGCTGGCGTCGCTGATATCGCAGGCGATTTTGCTGCGTTGGAAGAACTTGTCCTTGCCGACGAAAAATAAAATTCCTCCGTTTGAAGCTTGAGTTTGTCGGATGACGGTCTGTAGGGATGTCGCGTCGGAGTGTAGTCAGTGGGCCACCAGGTTAGGCAGCTGCAAAACACAGGAGCAGAAGTATGAGCTGACGTGTCGTCAGCTTGCTGCCGCTGCCGCCAAATGCGAAGAAAACGCCCCTCAGCAACCGCAGGTGCCAATCGGTGTCGCTGGCGTCGCTGATATCGCAGGCGATTTTGCTGCGTTGGAAGAACTTGTCCTTGCCGACGAAAAATAAAATTCCTCCGTTTGAAGCTTGAGTTTGTCGGATGACGGTCTGTAGGGATGTCGCGTCGGAGTGTAGTCAGTGGGCCACCAGGTTAGGCAGCTGCAAAACACAGGAGCAGAAGTATGAGCTGACGTGTCGTCAGCTTGCTGCCGCTGCCGCCAAATGCGAAGAAAACGCCCCTCAGCAACCGCAGGTGCCAATCGGTGTCGCTGGCGTCGCTGATATCGCAGGCGATTTTGCTGCGTTGGAAGAACTTGTCCTTGCCGACGAAAAATAAAATTCCTCCGTTTGAAGCTTGAGTTTGTCGGATGACGGTCTGTAGGGATGTCGCGTCGGAGTGTAGTCAGTGGGCCACCAGGTTAGGCAGCTGCAAAACACAGGAGCAGAAGTATGAGCTGACGTGTCGTCAGCTTGCTGCCGCTGCCGCCAAATGCGAAGAAAACGCCCCTCAGCAACCGCAGGTGCCAATCGGTGTCGCTGGCGTCGCTGATATCGCAGGCGATTTTGCTGCGTTGGAAGAACTTGTCCTTGCCGACGAAAAATAAAATTCCTCCGTTTGAAGCTTGAGTTTGTCGGATGACGGTCTGTAGGGATGTCGCGTCGGAGTGTAGTCAGTGGGCCACCAGGTTAGGCAGCTGCAAAACACAGGAGCAGAAGTATGAGCTGACGTGTCGTCAGCTTGCTGCCGCTGCCGCCAAATGCGAAGAAAACGCCCCTCAGCAACCGCAGGTGCCAATCGGTGTCGCTGGCGTCGCTGATATCGCAGGCGATTTTGCTGCGTTGGAAGAACTTGTCCTTGCCGACGAAAAATAAAATTCCTCCGTTTGAAGCTTGAGTTTGTCGGATGACGGTCTGTAGGGATGTCGCGTCGGAGTGTAGTCAGTGGGCCACCAGGTTAGGCAGCTGCAAAACACAGGAGCAGAAGTATGAGCTGACGTGTCGTCAGCTTGCTGCCGCTGCCGCCAAATGCGAAGAAAACGCCCCTCAGCAACCGCAGGTGCCAATCGGTGTCGCTGGCGTCGCTGATATCGCAGGCGATTTTGCTGCGTTGGAAGAACTTGTCCTTGCCGACGAAAAATAAAATTCCTCCGTTTGAAGCTTGAGTTTGTCGGATGACGGTCTGTAGGGATGTCGCGTCGGAGTGTAGTCAGTGGGCCACCAGGTTAGGCAGCTGCAAAACACAGGAGCAGAAGTATGAGCTGACGTGTCGTCAGCTTGCTGCCGCTGCCGCCAAATGCGAAGAAAACGCCCCTCAGCAACCGCAGGTGCCAATCGGTGTCGCTGGCGTCGCTGATATCGCAGGCGATTTTGCTGCGTTGGAAGAACTTGTCCTTGCCGACGAAAAATAAAATTCCTCCGTTTGAAGCTTGAGTTTGTCGGATGACGGTCTGTAGGGATGTCGCGTCGGAGTGTAGTCAGTGGGCCACCAGGTTAGGCAGCTGCAAAACACAGGAGCAGAAGTATGAGCTGACGTGTCGTCAGCTTGCTGCCGCTGCCGCCAAATGCGAAGAAAACGCCCCTCAGCAACCGCAGGTGCCAATCGGTGTCGCTGGCGTCGCTGATATCGCAGGCGATTTTGCTGCGTTGGAAGAACTTGTCCTTGCCGACGAAAAATAAAATTCCTCCGTTTGAAGCTTGAGTTTGTCGGATGACGGTCTGTAGGGATGTCGCGTCGGAGTGTAGTCAGTGGGCCACCAGGTTAGGCAGCTGCAAAACACAGGAGCAGAAGTATGAGCTGACGTGTCGTCAGCTTGCTGCCGCTGCCGCCAAATGCGAAGAAAACGCCCCTCAGCAACCGCAGGTGCCAATCGGTGTCGCTGGCGTCGCTGATATCGCAGGCGATTTTGCTGCGTTGGAAGAACTTGTCCTTGCCGACGAAAAATAAAATTCCTCCGTTTGAAGCTTGAGTTTGTCGGATGACGGTCTGTAGGGATGTCGCGTCGGAGTGTAGTCAGTGGGCCACCAGGTTAGGCAGCTGCAAAACACAGGAGCAGAAGTATGAGCTGACGTGTCGTCAGCTTGCTGCCGCTGCCGCCAAATGCGAAGAAAACGCCCCTCAGCAACCGCAGGTGCCAATCGGTGTCGCTGGCGTCGCTGATATCGCAGGCGATTTTGCTGCGTTGGAAGAACTTGTCCTTGCCGACGAAAAATAAAATTCCTCCGTTTGAAGCTTGAGTTTGTCGGATGACGGTCTGTAGGGATGTCGCGTCGGAGTGTAGTCAGTGGGCCACCAGGTTAGGCAGCTGCAAAACACAGGAGCAGAAGTATGAGCTGACGTGTCGTCAGCTTGCTGCCGCTGCCGCCAAATGCGAAGAAAACGCCCCTCAGCAACCGCAGGTGCCAATCGGTGTCGCTGGCGTCGCTGATATCGCAGGCGATTTTGCTGCGTTGGAAGAACTTGTCCTTGCCGACGAAAAATAAAATTCCTCCGTTTGAAGCTTGAGTTTGTCGGATGACGGTCTGTAGGGATGTCGCGTCGGAGTGTAGTCAGTGGGCCACCAGGTTAGGCAGCTGCAAAACACAGGAGCAGAAGTATGAGCTGACGTGTCGTCAGCTTGCTGCCGCTGCCGCCAAATGCGAAGAAAACGCCCCTCAGCAACCGCAGGTGCCAATCGGTGTCGCTGGCGTCGCTGATATCGCAGGCGATTTTGCTGCGTTGGAAGAACTTGTCCTTGCCGACGAAAAATAAAATTCCTCCGTTTGAAGCTTGAGTTTGTCGGATGACGGTCTGTAGGGATGTCGCGTCGGAGTGTAGTCAGTGGGCCACCAGGTTAGGCAGCTGCAAAACACAGGAGCAGAAGTATGAGCTGACGTGTCGTCAGCTTGCTGCCGCTGCCGCCAAATGCGAAGAAAACGCCCCTCAGCAACCGCAGGTGCCAATCGGTGTCGCTGGCGTCGCTGATATCGCAGGCGATTTTGCTGCGTTGGAAGAACTTGTCCTTGCCGACGAAAAATAAAATTCCTCCGTTTGAAGCTTGAGTTTGTCGGATGACGGTCTGTAGGGATGTCGCGTCGGAGTGTAGTCAGTGGGCCACCAGGTTAGGCAGCTGCAAAACACAGGAGCAGAAGTATGAGCTGACGTGTCGTCAGCTTGCTGCCGCTGCCGCCAAATGCGAAGAAAACGCCCCTCAGCAACCGCAGGTGCCAATCGGTGTCGCTGGCGTCGCTGATATCGCAGGCGATTTTGCTGCGTTGGAAGAACTTGTCCTTGCCGACGAAAAATAAAATTCCTCCGTTTGAAGCTTGAGTTTGTCGGATGACGGTCTGTAGGGATGTCGCGTCGGAGTGTAGTCAGTGGGCCACCAGGTTAGGCAGCTGCAAAACACAGGAGCAGAAGTATGAGCTGACGTGTCGTCAGCTTGCTGCCGCTGCCGCCAAATGCGAAGAAAACGCCCCTCAGCAACCGCAGGTGCCAATCGGTGTCGCTGGCGTCGCTGATATCGCAGGCGATTTTGCTGCGTTGGAAGAACTTGTCCTTGCCGACGAAAAATAAAATTCCTCCGTTTGAAGCTTGAGTTTGTCGGATGACGGTCTGTAGGGATGTCGCGTCGGAGTGTAGTCAGTGGGCCACCAGGTTAGGCAGCTGCAAAACACAGGAGCAGAAGTATGAGCTGACGTGTCGTCAGCTTGCTGCCGCTGCCGCCAAATGCGAAGAAAACGCCCCTCAGCAACCGCAGGTGCCAATCGGTGTCGCTGGCGTCGCTGATATCGCAGGCGATTTTGCTGCGTTGGAAGAACTTGTCCTTGCCGACGAAAAATAAAATTCCTCCGTTTGAAGCTTGAGTTTGTCGGATGACGGTCTGTAGGGATGTCGCGTCGGAGTGTAGTCAGTGGGCCACCAGGTTAGGCAGCTGCAAAACACAGGAGCAGAAGTATGAGCTGACGTGTCGTCAGCTTGCTGCCGCTGCCGCCAAATGCGAAGAAAACGCCCCTCAGCAACCGCAGGTGCCAATCGGTGTCGCTGGCGTCGCTGATATCGCAGGCGATTTTGCTGCGTTGGAAGAACTTGTCCTTGCCGACGAAAAATAAAATTCCTCCGTTTGAAGCTTGAGTTTGTCGGATGACGGTCTGTAGGGATGTCGCGTCGGAGTGTAGTCAGTGGGCCACCAGGTTAGGCAGCTGCAAAACACAGGAGCAGAAGTATGAGCTGACGTGTCGTCAGCTTGCTGCCGCTGCCGCCAAATGCGAAGAAAACGCCCCTCAGCAACCGCAGGTGCCAATCGGTGTCGCTGGCGTCGCTGATATCGCAGGCGATTTTGCTGCGTTGGAAGAACTTGTCCTTGCCGACGAAAAATAAAATTCCTCCGTTTGAAGCTTGAGTTTGTCGGATGACGGTCTGTAGGGATGTCGCGTCGGAGTGTAGTCAGTGGGCCACCAGGTTAGGCAGCTGCAAAACACAGGAGCAGAAGTATGAGCTGACGTGTCGTCAGCTTGCTGCCGCTGCCGCCAAATGCGAAGAAAACGCCCCTCAGCAACCGCAGGTGCCAATCGGTGTCGCTGGCGTCGCTGATATCGCAGGCGATTTTGCTGCGTTGGAAGAACTTGTCCTTGCCGACGAAAAATAAAATTCCTCCGTTTGAAGCTTGAGTTTGTCGGATGACGGTCTGTAGGGATGTCGCGTCGGAGTGTAGTCAGTGGGCCACCAGGTTAGGCAGCTGCAAAACACAGGAGCAGAAGTATGAGCTGACGTGTCGTCAGCTTGCTGCCGCTGCCGCCAAATGCGAAGAAAACGCCCCTCAGCAACCGCAGGTGCCAATCGGTGTCGCTGGCGTCGCTGATATCGCAGGCGATTTTGCTGCGTTGGAAGAACTTGTCCTTGCCGACGAAAAATAAAATTCCTCCGTTTGAAGCTTGAGTTTGTCGGATGACGGTCTGTAGGGATGTCGCGTCGGAGTGTAGTCAGTGGGCCACCAGGTTAGGCAGCTGCAAAACACAGGAGCAGAAGTATGAGCTGACGTGTCGTCAGCTTGCTGCCGCTGCCGCCAAATGCGAAGAAAACGCCCCTCAGCAACCGCAGGTGCCAATCGGTGTCGCTGGCGTCGCTGATATCGCAGGCGATTTTGCTGCGTTGGAAGAACTTGTCCTTGCCGACGAAAAATAAAATTCCTCCGTTTGAAGCTTGAGTTTGTCGGATGACGGTCTGTAGGGATGTCGCGTCGGAGTGTAGTCAGTGGGCCACCAGGTTAGGCAGCTGCAAAACACAGGAGCAGAAGTATGAGCTGACGTGTCGTCAGCTTGCTGCCGCTGCCGCCAAATGCGAAGAAAACGCCCCTCAGCAACCGCAGGTGCCAATCGGTGTCGCTGGCGTCGCTGATATCGCAGGCGATTTTGCTGCGTTGGAAGAACTTGTCCTTGCCGACGAAAAATAAAATTCCTCCGTTTGAAGCTTGAGTTTGTCGGATGACGGTCTGTAGGGATGTCGCGTCGGAGTGTAGTCAGTGGGCCACCAGGTTAGGCAGCTGCAAAACACAGGAGCAGAAGTATGAGCTGACGTGTCGTCAGCTTGCTGCCGCTGCCGCCAAATGCGAAGAAAACGCCCCTCAGCAACCGCAGGTGCCAATCGGTGTCGCTGGCGTCGCTGATATCGCAGGCGATTTTGCTGCGTTGGAAGAACTTGTCCTTGCCGACGAAAAATAAAATTCCTCCGTTTGAAGCTTGAGTTTGTCGGATGACGGTCTGTAGGGATGTCGCGTCGGAGTGTAGTCAGTGGGCCACCAGGTTAGGCAGCTGCAAAACACAGGAGCAGAAGTATGAGCTGACGTGTCGTCAGCTTGCTGCCGCTGCCGCCAAATGCGAAGAAAACGCCCCTCAGCAACCGCAGGTGCCAATCGGTGTCGCTGGCGTCGCTGATATCGCAGGCGATTTTGCTGCGTTGGAAGAACTTGTCCTTGCCGACGAAAAATAAAATTCCTCCGTTTGAAGCTTGAGTTTGTCGGATGACGGTCTGTAGGGATGTCGCGTCGGAGTGTAGTCAGTGGGCCACCAGGTTAGGCAGCTGCAAAACACAGGAGCAGAAGTATGAGCTGACGTGTCGTCAGCTTGCTGCCGCTGCCGCCAAATGCGAAGAAAACGCCCCTCAGCAACCGCAGGTGCCAATCGGTGTCGCTGGCGTCGCTGATATCGCAGGCGATTTTGCTGCGTTGGAAGAACTTGTCCTTGCCGACGAAAAATAAAATTCCTCCGTTTGAAGCTTGAGTTTGTCGGATGACGGTCTGTAGGGATGTCGCGTCGGAGTGTAGTAAGTGGGCCACCAGGTTAGGCAGCTGCAAAACACAGGAGCAGAAGTATGAGCTGACGTGTCGTCAGCTTGCTGCCGCTGCCGCCAAATGCGAAGAAAACGCCCCTCAGCAACCGCAGGTGCCAATCGGTGTCGCTGGCGTCGCTGATATCGCAGGCGATTTTGCTGCGTTGGAAGAACTTGTCCTTGCCGACGAAAAATAAAATTCCTCCGTTTGAAGCTTGAGTTTGTCGGATGACGGTCTGTAGGGATGTCGCGTCGGAGTGTAGTCAGTGGGCCACCAGGTTAGGCAGCTGCAAAACACAGGAGCAGAAGTATGAGCTGACGTGTCGTCAGCTTGCTGCCGCTGCCGCCAAATGCGAAGAAAACGCCCCTCAGCAACCGCAGGTGCCAATCGGTGTCGCTGGCGTCGCTGATATCGCAGGCGATTTTGCTGCGTTGGAAGAACTTGTCCTTGCCGACGAAAAATAAAATTCCTCCGTTTGAAGCTTGAGTTTGTCGGATGACGGTCTGTAGGGATGTCGCGTCGGAGTGTAGTCAGTGGGCCACCAGGTTAGGCAGCTGCAAAACACAGGAGCAGAAGTATGAGCTGACGTGTCGTCAGCTTGCTGTCGCTGCCGCCAAATGCGAAGAAAACGCCCCTCAGCAACCGCAGGTGCCAATCGGTGTCGCTGGCGTCGCTGATATCGCAGGCGATTTTGCTGCGTTGGAAGAACTTGTCCTTGCCGACGAAAAATAAAATTCCTCCGTTTGAAGCTTGAGTTTGTCGGATGACGGTCTGTAGGGATGTCGCGTCGGAGTGTAGTAAGTGGGCCACCAGGTTAGGCAGCTGCAAAACACAGGAGCAGAAGTATGAGCTGACGTGTCGTCAGCTTGCTGCCGCTGCCGCCAAATGCGAAGAAAACGCCCCTCAGCAACCGCAGGTGCCAATCGGTGTCGCTGGCGTCGCTGATATCGCAGGCGATTTTGCTGCGTTGGAAGAACTTGTCCTTGCCGACGAAAAATAAAATTCCTCCGTTTGAAGCTTGAGTTTGTCGGATGACGGTCTGTAGGGATGTCGCGTCGGAGTGTAGTAAGTGGGCCACCAGGTTAGGCAGCTGCAAAACACAGGAGCAGAAGTATGAGCTGACGTGTCGTCAGCTTGCTGCCGCTGCCGCCAAATGCGAAGAAAACGCCCCTCAGCAACCGCAGGTGCCAATCGGTGTCGCTGGCGTCGCTGATATCGCAGGCGATTTTGCTGCGTTGGAAGAACTTGTCCTTGCCGACGAAAAATAAAATTCCTCCGTTTGAAGCTTGAGTTTGTCGGATGACGGTCTGTAGGGATGTCGCGTCGGAGTGTAGTAAGTGGGCCACCAGGTTAGGCAGCTGCAAGACACAGGAGCAGAAGTATGAGCTGACGTGTCGTCAGCTTGCTGCCGCTGCCGCCAAATGCGAAGAAAACGCCCCTCAGCAACCGCAGGTGCCAATCGGTGTCGCTGGCGTCGCTGATATCGCAGGCGATTTTGCTGCGTTGGAAGAACTTGTCCTTGCCGACGAAAAATAAAATTCCTCCGTTTGAAGCTTGAGTTTGTCGGATGACGGTCTGTAGGGATGTCGCGTCGGAGTGTAGTAAGTGGGCCACCAGGTTAGGCAGCTGCAAAACACAGGAGCAGAAGTATGAGCTGACGTGTCGTCAGCTTGCTGCCGCTGCCGCCAAATGCGAAGAAAACGCCCCTCAGCAACCGCAGGTGCCAATCGGTGTCGCTGGCGACGCTGATATCGCAGGCGATTTTGCTGCGTTGGAAGAACTTGTCCTTGCCGACGAAAAATAAAATTCCTCCGTTTGAAGCTTGAGTTTGTCGGATGACGGTCTGTAGGGATGTCGCGTCGGAGTGTAGTAAGTGGGCCACCAGGTTAGGCAGCTGCAAAACACAGGAGCAGAAGTATGAGCTGACGTGTCGTCAGCTTGCTGCCGCTGCCGCCAAATGCGAAGAAAACGCCCCTCAGCAACCGCAGGCGCCAATCGGTGTCGCTGGCGTCGCTGATATCGCAGGCGATTTTGCTGCGTTGGAAGAACTTGTCCTTGCCGACGAAAAATAAAATTCCTCCGTTTGAAGCTTGAGTTTGTCGGATGACGGTCTGTAGGGATGTCGCGTCGGAGTGTAGTAAGTGGGCCACCAGGTTAGGCAGCTGCAAGACACAGGAGCAGAAGTATGAGCTGACGTGTCGTCAGCTTGCTGCCGCTGCCGCCAAATGCGAAGAAAACGCCCCTCAGCAACCGCAGGTGCCAATCGGTGTCGCTGGAGACGCTGATATCGCAGGCGATTTCGCTGCGTTGGAAGAACTTGTCCTTGCCGACGAAAAATAAAATTCCTCCGTTTGAAGCTTGAGTTTGTCGGATGACGGTCTGTAGGGATGTCGCGTCGGAGTGTAGTAAGTGGGCCACCAGGTTAGGCAGCTGCAAAACACAGGAGCATAAGTATGAGCTGACGTGTCGTCAGCTTGCTGCCGCTGCCGCCAAATGCGAAGAAAACGCCCCTCAGCAACCGCAGGTGCCAATCGGTGTCGCTGGCGACGCTGATATCGCAGGCGGTTTCGCTGCGTTGGAAGAACTTGTCCTTGCCGACGAAAAATAAAATTCCTCCGTTTGAAGCTTGAGTTTGTCGGATGACGGTCTGTAGGGATGTCGCGTCGGAGTGTAGTAAGTGGGCCACCAGGTTAGGCAGCTGCAAAACACAGGAGCAGAAGTATGAGCTGACGTGTCGTCAGCTTGCTGCCGCTGCCGCCAAATGCGAAGAAAACGCCCCTCAGCAACCGCAGGTGCCAATCGGTGTCGCTGGAGACGATGATATCGCAGGCGGTTTCGCTGCGTTGGAAGAACTTGTCCTTGCCGACGAAAAATAAAATTCCTCCGTTTGAAGCTTGAGTTTGTCGGATGACGGTCTGTAGGGATGTCGCGTCGGAGTGTAGTAAGTGGGCCACCAGGTTAGGCAGCTGCAAAACACAGGAGCAGAAGTATGAGCTGACGTGTCGTCAGCTTGCTGCCGCTGCCGCCAAATGCGAAGAAAACGCCCCTCAGCAACCGCAGGTGCCAATCGGTGTCGCTGGCGACGCTGATATCGCAGGCGGTTTCGCTGCGTTGGAAGAACTTGTCCTTGCCGACGAAAAATAAAATTCCTCCGTTTGAAGCTTGAGTTTGTCGGATGACGGTCTGTAGGGATGTCGCGTCGGAGTGTAGTAAGTGGGCCACCAGGTTAGGCAGCTGCAAAACACAGGAGCAGAAGTATGAGCTGACGTGTCGTCAGCTTGCTGCCGCTGCCGCCAAATGCGAAGAAAACGCCCTCAGCAACCGCAGGTGCCAATCGGTGTCGCTGGCGACGCTGATATCGCAGGCGGTTTCGCTGCGTTGGAAGAACTTGTCCTTGCCGACGAAAAATAAAATTCCTCCGTTTGAAGCTTGAGTTTGTCGGATGACGGTCTGTAGGGATGTCGCGTCGGAGTGTAGTAAGTGGGCCACCAGGTTAGGCAGCTGCAAGACACAGGAGCATAAGTATGAGCTGACGTGTCGTCAGCTTGCTGCCGCTGCCGCCAAATGCGAAGAAAACGCCCCTCAGCAACCGCAGGTGCCAATCGGTGTCGCTGGAGACGCTGATATCGCAGGCGGTTTCGCTGCGTTGGAAGAACTTGTCCTTGCCGACGAAAAATAAAATTCCTCCGTTTGAAGCTTGAGTTTGTCGGATGACGGTCTGTAGGGATGTCGCGTCGGAGTGTAGTAAGTGGGCCACCAGGTTAGGCAGCTGCAAAACACAGGAGCATAAGTATGAGCTGACGTGTCGTCAGCTTGCTGCCGCTGCCGCCAAATGCGAAGAAAACGCCCCTCAGCAACCGCAGGTGCCAATCGGTGTCGCTGGCGACGCTGATATCGCAGGCGGTTTCGCTGCGTTGGAAGAACTTGTCCTTGCCGACGAAAAATAAAATTCCTCCGTTTGAAGCTTGAGTTTGTCGGATGACGGTCTGTAGGGATGTCGCGTCGGAGTGTAGTAAGTGGGCCACCAGGTTAGGCAGCTGCAAAACACAGGAGCAGAAGTATGAGCTGACGTGTCGTCAGCTTGCTGCCGCTGCCGCCAAATGCGAAGAAAACGCCCCTCAGCAACCGCAGGTGCCAATCGGTGTCGCTGGCGACGCTGATATCGCAGGCGGTTTCGCTGCGTTGGAAGAACTTGTCCTTGCCGACGAAAAATAAAATTCCTCCGTTTGAAGCTTGAGTTTGTCGGATGACGGTCTGTAGGGATGTCGCGTCGGAGTGTAGTAAGTGGGCCACCAGGTTAGGCAGCTGCAAAACACAGGAGCAGAAGTATGAGCTGACGTGTCGTCAGCTTGCTGCCGCTGCCGCAGCAAGCTGACGACACGGTGATCACCGGGAGCCCTGTTTACCTACCAAATTCTAGAATATTTGTAATATTCGTTTGCCGCTATAATCGTTTTTTTGTGCATCGCAGATGTGCCATTTGAAGACATATTTTTATAATTGTGCCCATTCGTGCAGGATCTAATACGTTAGACGCGACGGTATCCTGCACGAGTTATAACGCTTTCTCAAGATCAATATTGAGGATGGCAACCTGATCAAGTTCAGCTTTGCACACTCTAACCTACTCCTCGCAATATGTAAGTTCGTTAAAACTGATCTACATCAGATACCACAGGTGTTGTGAACACGAATTATGTCACAATACTAATTTGTAGTTGACGGGCGGTAAGTTTAATTAACATTTTATAGTCGACGTGACCTACCGGTGGCCGGTCTAAATTTGTCTTTGTGGTGACGACCGCGTCCTGCATAACGAGGTTAATTTGATTAACGATCAACTTTTACTTAATGAATCCTCCGTGCGCTTCTCTAATTGGAACAAACAATGGCCAATGGAAATCAAGTTTGAAAAAACTGCGTTCATCTAGTTTACGAATACGAAAAATTGAAATGTCTATGTTTAAGAAGTTTACAAATATGAATTGACGTTTGGATTTTAGCTAAGGCATTGATGAGAGGGACTTAAGGGGATTTATCAGTTCAAATATGTGAATATTAGTTTTTCATCTAACCTTAAATGGGACAGGCACGTTAACTTTATTAGGCCTCGCGCCCTTAAGAAATTAGGATATGTTAAACGTACGCAGAAATATGCTTCTAAAGAGGTCAAATTAACCGCTTTTATAAACCTTGCTATGCCGATTTTTGAGAATGGTTCTGCAGTTTGGGACATTTATCTTAAAAAGAACATTACTTTTACCCACGCTATTCAGGCCAAGGCTCTCCGATTTATCTTCAATACATGCGATCGACACTGTTCACCTTCATCCATTACGCCAACATTGGGTCTAGAGCCTCTGTCTTTTAGTCGAACTGCCGAGCGGTTGAAAAAGCTACATAGAACTGTTGATGAAGATAGTGACATTGAGTGCATGAAATACATTTATCTTTGAGACATCACGCGCACTAGCCGATCCCAACCTTTAAACATGATACACTTTCAGTATCATATTTCTTGCATCAAGAGTTCCTTTTTCCGCACATGGCGGGGTTGTGGAACAATATTAACGAATTTAAGCGTATGCTTCAATACGGCAAAATTGTTTTTAAAATTGTGAAACTTTATTTTTTATGCGTGACTGGCAAATCATTATTTTGTATACGTTATGGTTTATTGTTCGCACAACTCATCTGTTCTTCACCTGTGTATTCCATTCCTGCAATGACTTCAATTGGGGTAGCAGTATGTTTAAATAAATAGGTAAATAAATCGATGAGTCTGTAGTTTCTTACATTTCTTAATATGTGTGCCTTGTCGACATTAGTAATATGAAGCGTATGGGTGTTTAAAAAGGAGGCGGTAACGTTTCTGCTTCATGGGCCTCGATTATTACGGTATGCAAACGTGCAGCAATATCGTGGTTAATTTTTTTTTTTTTTGTAAAATGACACTGTTGATTGTTTAG
The DNA here is from genome assembly GCA_037355805.1 of Ixodes ricinus. NCBI lineage: Eukaryota > Metazoa > Arthropoda > Arachnida > Ixodida > Ixodidae > Ixodes > Ixodes ricinus. The sequence continues at coordinate 14,247 of JAZHYW010036222.1, forward strand.
GACCTGTAGGTTTGTTGTTGTCGATTTGTCGATCGCCATCTCAATTCCTGAAACGCTTCTTTGTTGTTGCAGTTTTTTTTTAATTCTTTATCGAGACGGCCCAGATTGTTAAAAGGCAATTTTGAAGTTGCTCGTAACTGCCGTGTTCCTATCGCCGAAAAATGTGACTATGATATTCAAGAAATGATTTTTTTTTCAATAACCTTCGAGTGACTATTTGGGAAGCAACAGTATTCTATTTCAGTTACTTTGTTTCCCCTTACATTCTTACCCTCGGAACTTGATGTCCGTACGGTGGGCTGCTCCCCTAGAATGTGTTTAGCGGCACGGGCCAGTACGATTGCTTCTTTAAACTTTTCCGCCTCTAAGTCCGAAATTGTACACTTTTCTGCCTTTATTTGTGGTCAAAGCACACCTAGCTTTTCATTTTCGAGTTTGCATTGTCAATGAAGGTCATGAAAAAATAACGTTTCTTTGGTTATTTTCAAAGCAAGCGTGCTGGAGCGATTTATTGCACTAAATTTAACTTCGCGCTTAAAGGATTTTCCGTATTAGCACGCTCTCGCCCCTACGTGGTGCATCTTACTTAATAATTGATCTACAGTGTCAGTAAAAAATTCGTTTTTAAGAAGGCTCCATTCTCGTTTTACCTTTTGTGCATCAGAAATGTTTATCAAAATGACTTCAGCTCTTTAAGAGTGCTAATATTAAACTTAAACAAGGATTTGTGACTTCAGTTCATATGCAACCTCTATATTATGAATGTTCAAATTATGCAAACATGTTTTCCTAGAAGCTAAAAATGCTGGTCTTTTTTATATTTTATTTGGGTATTCAAAAATAACTGATATCACAAATAGCTTATTACTCTGATGACTGTTTCCTGTGTTCTTGTTTTGAATGATGCGTATGTGACATGTGTGTTTCTGTTTGATAATGTAATATGTTGCCGTGTTTTGTACCTAAAAGATAATCGAGTATGTCTCTTCAAATTGTACTTTTTCAAACCGATCCATCCTCTGTACAAGATTTCTTGAAGAAGTCGCTGCAGCCCAATAAATGCAATAAAAAGCATAACCGTTTTTTGTGCAGTCGTTTACAATTATATGCCTGAATAGAAAAATACAGCTAGTTTTGTTTGGTTAATAAATAAAGGACAGTGAATATATTGTCGCATCAGAAAATCAAGATGTATTATATTGCATTCATATCTTCCGCTACAGCAATATGCATCCCACCGACTTGTTCCAGTCATTGCTACTCTACTGTTTGTTAGGGTTCTTTTTTATTGTTGTTCCATGTATACTAATCGCAGTTAAAAATGCAGCTGCGAGTTACAGAAAACTCATTGTTCTCCTAATGCATTTTGCGCTAAAAAGGTCTAGTTGAAAACTACGATTTTTTTTAAAGAAAAACTCGATATAAAATTTTAATTAAGTGTTTGTTGTGAAGCAACTATAAAAGAAACTCATTATATGTTGCGTTTTTTTTTTATGGGATTGTTAGGAGCACGCTGGGATCCCACCAGAAACGCAGTATTCATTTTCGTAAGAGATAATATTATCCTCGCCGCCTCGGTTCAAAAGGCTTTTATTTCTAGTTAAACCTTCCCGAATTCATCGCTTGAGGTACGACTCAATTCGATCGAAAATACTTTACAGTATGAGAGCTCGCCGTGAAAAACAGCGTGAAAGGGACTAGGACAAAAAGGAAAGACAGCGCTTGTCCTGTGTAGTCCGTTCTTTCTGTCCTCATCCCTTCGCGCTGTTTTTCACTATGAATTGATACCAACTTGCCTAACTGTTTAATATACTAAGCCTGAGAGTGCTCGTTGAAAACGGCCTTAAGCGGAGCTGATATTTTCGAATATATTCTATCAAAACTGGTCGCTTCTAAATTGTGGAAACAAGATTTTTTTACAGGAACAATATAGCATGATCACATTTAGTTAGACCAGTATTTAGTATAAATTTCATACGATTGTCATTTTATTTAGATTTCTAACTGCAGCACCGGTGGAATGTGTAATTGTCAAAGTAATGTCTATTTCCCTATGTACTTCCGCTATGTTGCAGAAAGACGGGTGGCTCGTACCAGAAGGCCATTAGTTTTCTTCTGACTGATTTAAATACAGTAACAGTTCTAGGAACACCAAGCGAGCGATCCTGTGATTCTGACCGTCCTGACTCGATAACTAGATTTATTGAAAAAAAAAACTGAATTACTGTATAACTAGTCCCGAAATAAACTCCACCTAAACTTTAAGCCGAAAGCGTTTCCTCTCTAAAAATATAGTCACAAAACTTGAATTGGTGTAGTTACAACCATTTTATGTTCCTGCAAAATTTACCAGAAAACCTTTTTCCGTATGAACTTAGCGGTACAATCTAATTTAATGGATATTAGTTATCTAATTCAATAACGCAAGAATTGGATTAAAAGCTGCTGCGCGCTGAGGCAGACCCAGGGCGCCTTGCCTGACGGACGTCTGAAGTGGTGCAAAGACGTCCCATAAGCTGGCGGGTTGCAACCTCCTTCGGATGAGGTACATAGAAGCAGCAGTTTTTCGCTACAAGCTGTTAGGATTTCTTTCGCACTATCCACTCGCTGTCAATGCGCTGCCATTGTGTACTAAAAGAAATCATGCTCCGAAATATCGCGCTATGAAACTTTGTCCAGATGTTTAAGGACTTCTAATTAGAATATTGTTCCCGCTTTGTTTTATACGGACACGCGCGTCCTGCGAGGCTTATTACACCATCAGAGACGTAGACATCAACTGGACTCAATCTGTGAGACACACTTCAAACTCTTCCAGGGAGGAAACATTTGCATTTTGAGACTTCGCTTCACATTGGCCTCACTGGAACGATGAATGCTGATACGGCTTTCGAGCTGGAATGGTATTTCTGTGAAATGGGCCTTAATAACTAGAGAATGAGGTAAACCTTTCGTTTATTCCACGCGCCACCAAAGCACACCCGCTGTCAAGTAAAATGTCTGTGCTCTTGACGACTGGTAGTGCGCTTATATTCGCTCGCACTCAATGTCTGCTAAGGGGTTTCGGGTAGAAGTAGTGATGCACGGCAAAATGGTCGCATCTAAGATGCATCGTTGTAAAAGCTCATGATACATAATAAAACGAACTTGTCTCTTTCAGAGTACAGCAAAGTGCATCTACTTTTCGTTCTCGGAGCTTGTCACTCCTTTTTCAGGACTTCCCACTTTCGTGTTATTCCATTTTGCAGTGGAAACATAAAAACACCAGCGTGCAATCCAGCTTTAAACTTTGTCGTGACTTCGTTTTGATAGGACTACTTTGCACTGGATGGGCGAGGCGTGCTCAGTTGCCCCGCCCAAGCTTCGACTCCAGATTTTCAATGCGGGTCTTTGGAAGAATCACTTGTGCGTGCAAGCGAGGCGATCCACGTAGCTCTAATGTCACCAAAAACCCGACTGTTCCGGACGGCTCCATATTTTAGGGGAACAAACCCGGCAATCTCTATTTGTGCCTTACGCTTCCTTGTCTTCCTAGCCTCTTGGGAGTTTAACAAAAGAAAAAGGAATCAAAACATCCATGTCGTGTTTGAGGGCGTTCTATGCGACGGTAGTGCACCCCGCCAGATGCGGAACATAAAAACAAAATGGCGTGGTTTTCCGATATTTTGAAAAAAAAATGGAATGAGGAAACAGACAAAAAAGGACGCAGAAGTCCCATCCAGAACAAACACATGAAGACGGCGGTCCAAAGTATTATTTTGAACATTGCGGCTGATGTTCTGCTACGAAAGTATAATGCGTTTTTTGTCTTCCCGGAGGTTCGGGGAGAATGACTTCGCTCTGTGTACAAGATGGAACGAAAGCAAAAATATGTCAATCCCGGAATGGAGTGTTTCTCGAATCGTCGAGCTTGAAACCTAGATTTATGCGCTAAAATATATGTATTTTTATCTTATGATCAAGAATGCAGAGTTTGTAGATGCACGGTTGAGTGACTGTAGTTATACCGAAATATTTCTTTAAAACCTAATATAAGTAAAATAATTCATTATTTCGCTGAGCGCGCCTTTTAAAATTTAAGAGAGTAAAATATACCGCGAAGGACGTATAAATTTATTTAACTTGTTCGAGTTGTGAATGGCAGGAGATTGACAAAATAATAAGTTCATAAACAAATAGTGCTCCTCAATGTTCCGGAGACTCAATCGGCAGCTAGTTTTAAGCTGCTCTGGGTGCATATTTTGAGCGAATCTTTACCCTGGAGGTATCTACTCTGGAAGTATGGTAATCGTGTACTGACACAATTATCGTGACGAATGTAAAGGTGTCACCTGATGAAATTATTGTGGTATCACGTTACATCGAGTATCGTGACATTCGGATGTCGCATGACATGTCGTCACCATAACGCGACACCGTAATGTCGCCTTGTACTAGTATGTCCCATCACTTTATGACGTTGCATGAACTGTCGTCAGGGGACGTGACTTGATCAGGGTCTTGGTGTCAGGAGACTACGTCATGTGACGTCAGGTAAGGCTGGTGACCAGATGTCATTGATGTTTAAGATTTGAGTGCTAACACATTTTGAAGTTTTCCCTAGAGGAAGATGTGACGACAGGCATCTTAATCTTTGACGCGGTCGGTTGCAATTAATTTGTGTTCCGCCGAGTAATCGATGCGCTCCACCACCACAGCCAGCACTGGAGTAGCCACGATTTTATTTTTTGGGGGAGGGGGTGGGGGTCCAAGAGGATAAAGCACCCCCCCCCTAATGACGGGCAGAGTGAGCTCGGCTGTACGGAGGCTTACGCAAAGATTTGCGAGGTGCTGTTAGATAAAGCGGGTAAAGCTGCATCGCCATTTTTCAAAACGAAGCAGGCTTCATTTACAGGAATACGGGCGTGGTGGCTCACAGTTCTAATGTCGTCGTACTTACGGCCCACTAACTTTAAAAGCTTTCTACGGCACACAACTCAACCCGCTTTTTTGAAGTAGCACTGCATTCCCAACGCTTGAAGGCCAGACAAAACACGAGGTCAGCTACATACCGGTGTTTGCTCTGTTCCATGGGCGCCGCAATGTTTGTTTGTGCTGAGGCAATGGCACGGTAAGGGGAGGGAGGGGTAGCGCTTTTTGCGAGACTTTGATTTTTATTAGATACCTTCACCCATATCGCAGTGCAAGAACGTCGGCAAGGCATATTCACGAAGCTCCAAGAAAAACACCAATGCCAAGAGTGATGGGAAGAGCAAAAACATTTTGTTTAATGCGCAGCCCCTCTCTTCACAAGAGCCAGCCATTGAGATTATTACATTTTAGAGCGCAGCTCTTAGGCACCGTTTCCGGCTTGAGCGGCGTCGGCGTTGGCGTTGGCGTAACCGTAAGGTCACGTGACCCCTGAGGTCAAGTGACCCCCCAGGCCACGTGACCCCCCCCCCCCCGAGGTCACGTGACCGCCAGGTCATGTGACCCCCTGAGTCACGTGACCCCCAGGCCGTGTGACCTCCCCCCGAGGTCAGGTCACGCGACCCCCGAGGTCACGTTTCCCCCTGGTCATGTGACCCTCCCAGGTCACGTGACCCCCTCCCTCCGAGGTCACGTGCTCCCCCCCTCCGGTGTCACGTGACCCCCCCCGCGTGCCTTCCCCTCCTCCTCAAGAGCTGCGCTCTAATTCGGCGTTAAAGGGAGTTGTAAACAGCGTTCATTTTTTTATCGCTCAAGGCTAGGATTTCGGACATTGGTCTATAGGCAACCTGCAATGCTATTTGCTTTGGCGCTATATAGTGACTGAATCAAGAAACATTGGGGATGCCTGGGAGTGGCAGCTGCATTGTTCAACCGTGGCCTATTACTCTGTTGGCGCCACTTAAACCGAGTGCCTGAAGCAAGAAATACTGCGTAGGCCAGGAATCCGTAGTCGCATAAAATGCAAGTAGGGCGGAAGTTGCGGCCTGGCGGGCCAATTCGAACGTGACTACGAATCATGGGAGTATGATTTTACTGCGAAGAAGTATCAGGCTTTTCACTGTGTCATGCTCCAACATCTGTGCGTTGCGCTGGTATACGTAGCAAATATCGAAGCCGTCGGCACGCATGGGGGCTTATCGTTCACCCTTTGCCAAGTTACACGGAGGCTAGGTATAACCTTTGAGTTCTCACTCCACTGGCGCCTCCTGGCAGTTACCGGCAGGGTATACTGTCACAAAAAACTAAGCAGCAAAAAAAATTGACACTGAAACAATAAAGCAATTGTCCGCGCACAAACACTAGGGGTCCATATATAGGGCGAGGGTAATTATGAACAATCACAGAACCAAAATATGTCATCTAATAATGGTTTAACAAATTCCTGATAAAGAACAAGATGCCGAAGGAAACAGTCTGAGTTTTGCTAGGCCGCTTCATCTTGCAGTGTGGGCCAAAGGCAGCAGCGGGATACCCTCGAGGCGATGAGAAGTCGTTAGTCCGAACTTGTCGTTCCGTCGCTCAGAGAAATGAACTTCAAATACACCATACACAAACACGCAAATCACATGCCGAATGCTTAAACGAACTTGAATAACCTTGCGCCTGTGCGTAGGGAGAATTGAAGGCTCTTCGGCGTTTCCGATGTTTCGTGCAACGAAAACATTAATCTAATAAGAATTGCATCGGATGCGACCTCGACATACAAAGCAGAAAGCAAGACGGACTTCATTGCATCCGTGAGCGACCATCGAGACGGGCGTCTCGATGGAGGGCAATTTCACGAAGTGAGGGAAACGTGTTTTAGTTGAGCCAGTTGGTACATACTGTCGGCAGTCAGCTCAGCTGGACAGTCGCACCGCTGGGTGATTGTCCGGTCCTTTCCTTCCTGTTCTTGTTTTTTCCGTGTTCAGCTGACCTGATTGCCAACAGTGAGGGAAACTTCGCCAAAAATAGGAAAATGTTAGGCATCATGAAAGAGCGATAAACATGAAACGGCCGTCACGTCTGCGTTACAGGAGGTCGCCCTCTGTCCGGAGGCCCTATTCCCAAACGACTATCATCTCCTCAAGGTCCTAGCGTCTCTGCGCGTAACAACGGCGGAAGCTCAGCGCTCCTTCTCTTCACTACGACTGTTGGAAACATACCTGAGAGCGTCCACTTTGAATGAGCGACTGCTCGGTGTAGTGCGTTTGAATGTCACCGCGACCTTGAACTTCAAGCGGTGGACATCCTGGATATTTTTTATCGTGAACGCAGGCGGCTGCATTTAATATGTAGGCGCTTGGCGTAGATGAAATGAAAAAGAGAGCCTGTGAATTGCCTTCTGAAATAACTAGTCAGAGCTACGTTTTTATTCGCGGGAATTTGTAGTCGAAAGCACGTAATTCTGATCAGTGCACAAAGTGTGCGTGAGCGCAGCGCCACCCATGGCTTACAGTGCAATTGTTTTTACAATTCATTTAATATTCCTTACATCACTGGCATTGTTTTTATATTATCATCATGCGTGCGTTTTATTGTGTCCACTTTAGTTTGATTTAGGTATGTATTTCAATGAGGATAGTTTGTTATACTTCCTTGAAATTGCCATCCTTCACTGCACAAATGTTTGAAAATATCCGTTTTCTATATATCTGAGATCAAGTTCCGCATCCCATCAAATAAGCATGAATGAAGAAATATTGAATATTTTATTTATTTGAGCATTTTCTACTCCACAAACATTCCTCTCGAAAGCAATTTAGTTGGAGATAGTCCGCTCTCCCCCTTTGCTCCGTACCCCGTGCAAGACCGACTGCGTGAGCATGGTTGCGAGTGGGCACACGGGGGGGGGGGGGTACTTTCGGCATCTCGAGGAGGGGGGTTTCGACCCCCGAGCCCCCCTTGCCTATGCCACTGACAGGCAGCCATGTAAAGTACGATCTATATTTGAGGTTTAATATATGAGTTATCACATTTTTCCGTATTTTCATCTGATTTCCTCCTGAAAGAGGTGCTGCTTTCCCTTGTTCAGTGGCTTATTTGTCGGCGTCTTTCCCTGCGTCTCTAAGTGGCGAGCAAATATTCCAACAGAAGCAATCGAGTCAATAAGTACATTCACAATTATATAGATGTGTAGGAGCAGATCTGTTTATTTCTTCTTTTGTTTACTCTGAAGGTCGAAGCATTACAGGCATGGTTGGTAATAGGTTATAACAACATACGCAAGCAAAAATATGCAGGTTACAATATATGATTATTAATGCAGATTGGAACAAGTTCGTGTCCGTAACGGAAGCGATGGAGGCGGGGAGGCGGTTCTAGTCGCAGAACGTGGTGGGAAGGAAGGAACAAAACTTCAAATTGGTTAGACTGGTTGGCACGCCAACCTTGAAATGAGGATCGTAGCAGAAAGAGATGTATGAAGGCGGCTAGAAAATTAAGTCACTGAGATGGGTTTAAAATGGTAGATCTTTTAAAAAAGACAAAGTCTGAATAGTTTACGGCGTCAAGAGAGATCGGGCAAATTCAAATCTAATTTCATTGCTGTGACGCTAGCAGTGCGGAAGTAGGTATTAAAATGACACGCACAAAATGATTTTGGATGGTTTCTATGCTAAGAATGAGTGAGTTTAAATGAGAGCCAAATTGATGACGCCTATTCAACATTTGGTCTTACCAAAGTTGTGCAAAGCAGAAGTGTCAAAAATTGAGGGGGCCAAAGAAAAGGCTCGACGTAAGTATCCGGTGGTTTGATTTGCGTTACTTGTTCCGTAGTAAACGTGAATTTGCCAATAACGTTTATCAGTTATGTTAACGCCGAGATACTTGTATGAACGAACTGAGGTTAAGGAGCGTTGTTAAGGGTGTAACCCGCTGGTGTAACATCAGAGGCATGACGTGACATTTTCACGAATTTGCATTTAGTAATCATAAATTTTATGATCCAAGTATCACACCTAGAAGAAATGTTATCTAGGTCAGATACAAGGATGACATTTACAAAAGGACTATCAATGTTTCGAGAAATGACAAAATCATCTGCAAACAATTTTATTGACGAGGAAATGATAATAAATGTGTCGTTAATGTAGAGGAGAACCAATAGGGATTCTAGCATTGATCTCTGTGGAACGCCAGACATTACAGGGCACGGAGAACAGGGGCGAATTTAGAGGGGGGTCCTGATGTCCTAACCCCCTCTTGATTTCTGCATGTGAAAAATTTAGGGTGTGAAACGAGGGAGAGGGGAGGGGGTTCCTAAACATATGGTACGCTGACCAACACCTGACCCACCCTCAGAAAATTCCTGTATCCGCCCCTGACGGAGAAGAATTAAAAACATTATCAGTTACAATTTGTGTGCTGCTAGAAAGGAAGGAATAAACCCTTTTTAAAACGGTAGAGTCCGGTTTAAGTTTACTTAGTTTGTGCATAAGCAATTTATGGCAGACTATATCAAAAGCTTTGGAGAAGTCTATGAAAACGCAGTGAACAGATGATGAACTATACATTGCAGAGATAAAATTATGAGTAAAGTGTCGCGTGAGTATTTGGTTTTCTTAATTTATGTTGATGAACACAAAAAAGTCGAGAAAATGTACGAAATAACTGTAAATTCCATGTTCAAAAAAATTGCACGGTATACTGGTTAGAGAAGGGGGACGATAAATATTGGAACAATGCTAGCTACCAAACTTGTAGAGAGGAAGCACCTTCGCCATTCTCCTGTCATTCGCAAGCGGAGATGATTCTAATGACTGCGATCAAACCTTCAAATATATACGAAATAGTATATTTATATAATATTTATATATTATGTAAATTATATATATTTATATTATATATTATATATTTATATTATATAATATATATTTATATTATACATTATATATTCATATTAAATATTTATATATTTATATATATACGAAAGAGTATATAATAATGCTGTCAAAGAAACCTTTGACAGCATTATTGAGAAATAACCTGGAGTGTTTTTTTTGAAATTTGGGATTAATCCTGTCATTACTATATACAAGGAAAGCTTCAAGCTTTGAACACGTTTACACAATTCATACCACTTATAATTAAGGTATATAATAAAAAGAAAATCATAGGCAAACATATTAGACAACACAAGCCATACATGTAAAAAAAAACGATGAAATGTTTGATTTTAAAACAGTACAACAACTTTCTCTAAGACGGAGAAGTCATCTGCCAGTAGCCAATGCAATCGGCTTTTTCCGTCACCATTGACCTCATGCCAAAAATTGTGCGAGTTAGTTTCGAGCAACGGTGGAAGTGTATGTTTAAAGAAAGTATCTTTAGCAAGATAACGCGCACGTGCGTAGTCATCTTAGGTGCGATTATAGGCTGCCCATCGTTCCGGAATCCTTGAGAGTTTGGCCTTCCTATTGAGCCGCTTATTTTTATTCAACTATATTCTTAACGATGGTGCAAACCAAGGTAATTTCGGCATTTTTAAACTTGGGAAGAGGTATGCACCGATTAGTTAGCTGATTTACCTTGTAATTGAAGGGAAGAGTCTTCTTCTGTAGTTCTCGCGGAAAACCAGAAACAAAAAATCTCGTGCGAAAAGGCCTTGAGTTTTAATTGATTGAGATGTAATCTGCTCTGCTATAGTCTCTTATTAATGTTAGGGCCTTAGTTCTGCTAGGCAAAGTGTTACGTCGTAAAAATTAATAACAGAATGGTCCCTTAGGCTCGGTAAGAGTGAAAGTGTTTGAACAAGATTCGGAGGTGTTGTGAGCATAGGTCGGCATTTTAAGCTGTCCTCACTCAAACTCACGATCACCATTTTTTCCGCAGTCAGAACTCACGCCCACTCACGATCACGGTTTATTCAAAATAGGGTCATCACCTGGACTCACCCTCACGGTTCAACACAAAACCAAAACTCACTCGCCGTCATCATCGCGGTCGTCATGCTCACAGGTCATCACGGTCATCACGCTCACAGGTCATCACGAATCATCAGACTCACAGGTCATCAGACTCACAGGTCATCACACTCGCAGGTCCTCACGGTCTTCACACTCACAGGTCATCACGGTCCTCACACTCACAGGTCCTCACGGTCCTCACACTGAATGGTCATCACGGTCCTCACGGCACTCACACTCACAGCTCCTCACGGTCCTCACACTCACAGGTCATCATGCTCATCACACTCACAGGTCCTCACGGTCCTCACACTCACAGGTCCTCACACTCACAGCTCCTCACGCTCACTCACACTCACACAGGTCCTCACGCTCACCACACTCACAGGTCCTCACACTCTCAGGTCATCACGCTTACTGGTTGCTTTCTTTGTTTTTCTTTTGTTTCTCGCAAGCCGTTGGTTTGTCTATAACAGTGCATTTCTGAGTCGCCTGTCCAGTTTGAAGAAATCTACTTTTGCCCAAAACAGTGCATTTCTGAACCGCCTATCCAATTTGAAAGAAATGTACTATGTTAATATTTATGCTCCACACATTTCTACCAAATTTCGTTAACCTGTATTAATTACGAAAGAAGCTAAATGCAAGCTGACGAAAGTGGGTGTGTTGAACTTTCGCTTGCTGACAAGGGCGGCGGTAAAACACAAACGCGCCTTCCGACCGGTTACACAGACAACGTCGCAGTGATTAGAGCATTGCCTCGCTGTGCATACCTCGCTCATTTGCGCACAAATAAACGATTACTTCATATATCACCCCCGTTTCGTTTTTTGTGCCACCCACACGCACTTCTACGGAAGTTCATGCAGCACACATATATAGTAAACGTATGCATCGACCAAACTTCCTCCTGATTTGGGAGGGCGGTAATATTGGGTAAGGTGGGTTCACTTGACGTACCTCTGGTTTGACATCTCACCATAATCCCTGTTGGCAGTGGTGTCCGTCAGTCGTATGCTATTCTATGAGCAGAGGCCGCGGAGGCCGAGTTTTCCTTGTCACTCGAGTTGCTTCTGCAATTGTTGATCGACCGTGCTTCCCGGAGTAGGCTGCGATTTAAGGAATCATCGGCCGGCATTGTTTTTTAGCCCGCTTGGCCTTCATAAAAGACCGTCAGTATTTATTATATTGATAAATGCAGCCGCCCTTGAATTGGTTTCGTTCGGATTGGTTTGGCATGGCTTTGCTTGGTTGGGTTGGGAGTGGTCGGGAGTGCTTGGTTGGGTGGTTTGGGGTTTGTGGTCGTCCCCGTGTGTCTCTTTGTCGCGCTCTCGATCCCGTAGGGCGTGCCACCTTTCATGTGGCAAGCCGCGTCATTCTTGGCGCGCAGTTCTATAATGGGCAATCAGTTCATCGAACAAGGTTTCATAGATAGATCGTTTCATCGGCACTGCGATGTTTCACCGGCAGATCGTTTCTTCGACATTTGTTTCATCGATGTAACATCGGCAAATCGTTTCTTCGACATTCGATGCTCGACAGAGCTTGCTACATTGCGTCGACACTTTTTCTTTACTCGGACGTCTGGACGACATTTCTCTTTCTCTCTCTTTATCGACGCGGCGTTGGCTTCTTGACGTCTCGCGTTCTTCGCGTGTTCGCAGCGCACTACGGTGTCCGCAACGGACAGGGCGCAGGTGGCGCAAGCGCAGATGCTCCTCACTCTTTGTACGCAGTGCGCTGTGCGCTTACGTTGCTGGAGTGATGCGTGCGGCGTGGCGGCTTTTTGGATACGTTTGGCCGTTTGGGCGCGTGCTCGGCCTGTCTAGCTGAGTTTTCTTTACGTAAGGAGCGTGCCCTATGAAGCTGAGGCTCGGCGCTCGGCAGCCGGACGGCCGGATGTAATTGTTGCTTTCTGTCGTGCTTTTGGCTGCGTGCACACAGGAAGCTCGCGAGATGCTGAATCGTTCCAAACTTTTTCTAAAAAGGGTGTTTCTCGATGCAATGGTGGCCTAGTATACAGCTCATTTTTTTATAGAATCATGTGAGGCTTATTTTGTGTCCAGTAATGCACGCGAAATACCAAAACTAATGTTTTGCATTCTCGTCTAGCAAGTGTCCCAAAAAAGGTAGTGACGTAGAGGTTAACCTGTCGGCTTCAGTAGTCCTTAAGAGTCGATGAACGAGATTTTTACATTCTTGTAGCTTGTAAAGTCGGAGCTGGCGGAGATCTATCATCTACGTCGCTTTCTTGGCCATTAGTCAGCTGACCGATTCTACGTGCTCGACCTCTCGGTGGAAGCGTAATCCTGTTTATACAGTATTCAACAGTGCTCATCGGCACACAAGCGTCAGTACAGGTTATGACTTTGTCAACATTGCCTGAATATCGAAGGTGTCTTCATGATCCCTTTAATTGTGCGTGCTTGCACGACATGAAGTGTCACAGTTTTGCGACCGCAACACCTCACGCGGTCACAATGTCCGCCCATATCAAAATTGAACTGGGCGGTGTTTGTAAATACAATATTTAGCATTATTTCGCGCATTTAGTTCCCGGAAATTAGCAGCACATTCAGAAAGTTGAAGTTGAGTGGTATTTTTTTTTTTTTGCGTAACTCGCGGAAATTATGACAAGCGGTTTCTCTAGTCATTTAGTCGCACATTCACAAGAAATATGATAATTTTTGTTACATAATTATCGAAACCCGCGGCGTTTCTGAAACCATCGCTTCGAGACAGATTCTCTGTCGCTCGGTTAACAAGTATTCAATCAACGCAGTAGCACACTTCAACGACCCGCTGATCGATCTTGCCCTCTGCTACAGCATTGTAAAATTTTATTACGGGCTTGAATCATCGCGATATGTGTCAGCGGCCTTCAAGCGATAAGAAGTGTTTTAGAATTGAATTGTCAAAAGTTGGTTATCAAATATATTCTCTTTGTTTTACAAGAAATTCTTCCCTCACTCTGAGTACCCATGCAGTCAACCATAATAACGTAAAACCGCAACATGAGTAAACAACGGGCAAGGGGAGCACAGCGTCATGCACGACGCCCGAGAAGCCCGGGCAATTGGCGCCTCGGAGTCGCGTCCAGCCGGCGCGCCGACAACCCGGCCGTGGCCGTGGGGCAAGCGCCGCGACGTTGCGGCGGCGGGCGCCGCCGTCATCTACTTCTCAGTGTAAGCAGGCTGCGGACGGGCGCATTTAGAAACCTTGTATGAACGTGGCATTTCGGATCGGCGTGAGCCTTTTTGGAACCGTTTTTCGTAAAAGTAAGTCTCAACTTCACGTCTCTATGACCTCACCGGGTTCCTGTGACATCTCGCCTACTCCTAGAGTTTCTCCCAAAAATAAACGTCGCTACTGCTGCGTGAAAGACTGCCACAGTCGCGAAGGTGACTCAAGCGTCAAACTTTACCGCTTCCCTTCAAGATCTTGGGAAGCGACACGGCGACAGAAGTGGATTACTGCAGTGCGACGTATCAAGTAAGTGAATTTTACATTAATTGTTGAAGTGAAGGAAATTGATGCGCAGGTTTGGAAAGTGGTCTGACAAACTCGTTTTGCAAACTACTCGGCAAAATAACATATTTTTACAAGTTGTTTTACGAGTCTCTGAGACAGCCACATAGAGAAATACGGTAGGAAAAATCGGGCCGATTGTTGCTTCGCTGTGACGTCGAGAATCAGGCGATGAGGTTTTCAAGCGGGATGCCCGTCGGCCCGTTCCGGCACTCGTATATTTGTAGGCGTGCATTTTGTTGCGACCGCGCGCGCCGTTCAGCATGCGCGGTCGCGACCAAAACCTTCCAAACCTGCGAGTTTTCAAGTAGTGGATTTTCGTAGAACAAATTTTTGTTTGCTTCGGCTACCAAATTTAATGCTGGGTCTGGCAACTAATGTGACGGCGTGCAGAAAACAGGATGCAAAAGTTTTTCTTTAGAAAAAGTTCATGCGAAGCGTAAATCAGGGACTCAAACCGAAAAATATAACGTTTCGGTTACGGTTACGGTTACCGCTTCCTGTTGATAACGGTTTCGTTTCGGTTTTTTACGGTTTTACTTTTTACGGTTTCGGTTACCGGTTACACGTTCCTGAAAACCGGTTTATTTCGGTTTTTCCAATAATTTGTTTAATTGAAATGTTAGATGGCCATTTTATAATGAAATGTTGAAACTAGTCCCATATATCCAACGACGTGAAGTTCAAGGAACTTAGATATGTCTTAATACTTCTAATTGGTCAAAAGTTGCAGACGTTCCTAGCTCCAACGTTTGTCCGGTACATCTACTGACATTATATAGTTTTATACCCGAGCATAAATGTTACTTCCGCTACTCGGGGATCATCACATTGCATATACAAAAAATGAAAATAAACATACCTACCCTGTTGTTCGGCAGCGTTTGTAAACAACCCTAAGAAAGTTCCCACTGGATGATGGAAGAACCATTCGCACCTTCTCGTCACTGTAGTTTATTTCAACCTAATACATGAAGGCGAGTCTTCGCCAACACTGAAGGGAGGAGCAGAACTGTATCCATCCTCTAGTAAAATACTGCTAAGTGGAACAAGTAATACATTTAAGAGCTGGGCTAGTTGGTGAAAGTCAAACATATAGTAAATGCAATAACCCAAAACAAGGACGACTAAGGAGAGGAACAAACAACACAGTAACAACACAGAAAGCTGTAAAAATATGTTGTGTTGTTCATTCCTTTCACTAGTCTTCGTTGTTGTGCCATGTTACACCTACGTCATGTTTGTTATTTCCAAGCCATTGCCTATGGTTATCGAAGCGCACGTCTCTCGCTGGTCGATTCTGTGAAGCTAGAAAAATTATGCAGTTATATATAATAAAAAAAGATGCGGACTCAAAAAAAAATTGAAATGAAGTGCGGGCGTACTTTATATATATATTCGAAAATATGCAGATCAATGAACACTTCATCGAATGAATCAATGTTTTACAAAACCGCCGAAAGCCAAAATAAACCGCGGAGCTAGGATTTGAACTCTGGGCCTCCCAATGTACGGTCGGGTGTGGTTATATTATATTATATTATATTATATTATATTATATTATACGGGCCGCGGGCCACTTGGCATTTTACACTTCTCTTTACGGCTCTGGATTTCTTTTTTCTTCCACCTGTTTGACACAGTTTCAAACCAAATTCCTCTTGCACCCAATTGACTTCCCTTTCTTCTGCTTGTTTGGTCGACATTGCCGCACTGCCCACCGCTCCACCTTCCCCGGTACCCGACAGCCAATGGGGAGATGCCTCCGGAGTCGGTATGGGGTACTTGTTTGTATGGGGACTGTGCGCAGGCAATCGTAGCCGCTCTGCCGAGGCCAATATACCTCTGGGAAGGACTCGCCGTGTTCTGGTGCGCGTTCATTGGCGTGAAAAAGACTTTTCTACACACGGACAACATAGCTTTGGCTCTAGCGCTGCACCGCGGCCATGGACGAGCTTTGCCTTCGCCTATTGCCAGTGCCGTCTCTCTTTTTTTTTTTCTTAATAAAGACATGTCAATGAAATGGGTACTGTCGGTCATGAGCTCGCCGACCTGTCTCGGCTCGAGAAATCTTTTCCTTCTCGTGCTGAGGGCGGCGGAAGGATCGAGGGCACGTCGCGAGAAGTGACGACCGCCGTAAATGGAAAAGGAGGGGCGGGGAAACAGGGAGCGGAGGGATGATTGCCTGCTAGCGCCACACAAGAGCGAGTGGCCAAACGCAGAAACACTTTTTTTTCCCCTTTTCGGTATGGTGGAGAGGAGAAACTCAACGTCAACCCTTTCCCGTTTCTCCGTGCGCCCGCATCTCCGCAACGGTCTTTGAACGCGAAACCGACGGTCGCGGCCGTCAATTTCGTTTAGTCAAAACTGCATGGTTCTTCCGCGGCACGATACGATGGTCCGACGACGACGCACTCCGCTGGCACGCCGACAACTCCGCCGACGCCACAGGCATGGTGCATTGTTGCCAGCGCCCTTTCGAATCGCCGCAGCCGTTTCTCCCGGAGTACGAAAACGACGGTGACGAAAACACGAAAACAAACGTGGTTCGGGGAGCGGCCGCTCATGACCCAAGCGCTCGCAGACTATCTCTGTCCTTTCTGCTCTGCGCTACCATATTGGTCACCGCTTCGCGCGCACCTCCTCTCCTTTTTTACTGCGGCCGCGCGCCCTATGGCTCCGTCGTCGATGTGCCAGGCTCTCTCCGTATGGAGGAGGCTATGCCGTAAGGTTTCCCGAGGTTTTTCAATAAATGTAAACAAATAAATAAATGATGAAAAATGGTAATGGCAATAGCCCAAAGCAAAGCTCGTCCATGGCCGCGGCACAGCGCAAGAGCCAAAGTTCTGTTCTCCGTGTGTACAGCCCCTTCCTCGGCAATACACGCACACCACAACACGGCGAGTCCTTCCAGGGGCGATGATTGCCTGCGCACAGTCCCCAACACAGGTAGCCAGGATTTTTTTTCGGAGGGGGGGGGGGCGGGGCGGGGAGGGGGGGGCCACCCATGACAAAATTTTGTATGAGAGGGAGGGGGAGAGGAGGTCCCAGCAAAATGGAAGATTTCAGGGGGGGGACTGGGTCGCATGGGACCCCCCCCCCTGGCTATGTGCCTCCCCCAACATCTACGCCGTAACCGACTACGAAGGCGTCTGCCCATGCGCTGTTGGGTAGCGGGGGAAGTGGGAGCGGTTGGCAGTGCGGCAATGTCGGCCAAACACGCAGAAGAAAGGGAAGCAAGTTGAGTGAAAGAGGAATTCGGTCTGAAACTTTGTCTAACAGGGGACGAAGAAGAAAAAACCCAGAGCCATAGAAAGAAAAGTAAAATGCCAAGTAGCCCGCCGCCCCCTGGAGCGCCTTGAGGGGAAGCAGATGCTCCAGCGAGCGACGGACACGAGGAATGGCTCGAAGCCGTTCTGGCGTCTGCGAAATGGTGTCATCGGCTGTGTCGAGCCTGAACCCAAGAAGAGCCATGCGTCGCGTGGGCTCTGCTCGTGTCGCTTAGGTTTAAGTGAAATCCCTGCCGCAGCTAGTCCTCCACGAGGAGGCGCGCCATAGACGCCAACTTGCCTGGGTCGGGATGGGCGCACAAGAAGTTGTCGGTGTAAGAAGAAGCCCAGAGTCCACTCGCGCGCATTTCCCTGGCAATGGCTGTTGCCAAGAGCTGCATGTAAAACGGCGCCGGGCGTATCACGAAGGGCACACGGCAAAGACTGCAGTAACGGAGGCCTACTCTAAATGTGGTCAGGTTACGGGAGGAGGGATGAAGCGTGATGTTGCAAAAGACCTCGGCGAGGTCGAGCTTCACCATGTACGCTTGGGGCGGGAGTGGGTTTACTGTGATGGCCTGGGGTAGCGGAGTAAGGCGGAACTGAGGTGCCTGGAAGTAAGGAGTAAGTTCTGCGCTGTCGAAGACAAAGCGGGACCTGGTGGCTGACTTGGATATTAGGAAGACGGGGTTGAGGTACGGACAGTGGCGTAACTAGGGGAGGGGGAGGGGGGGGGGCAAGGGGGTACAAGTGCCCCGGGCGCCACTTGGGAAGGGGGCGCCGAGCCGAGTCCACCCATAATAATAATATAATGCTGCTGATGATGATGATGATGTCATTATCCCTATCATAATGAGGGGCGCGAAATTTCATTTGCCATGGGCGCCGTCATATCTAGTTACGCCACTGGGTACGGACCACGTGAGGAGCGTTCGAATTGCCGCCAACATGTTGTTTACGGCGGCATCGATCGTGGGGACCTGGTCAGGGAGAGGGGGCGGGCCGTCAAGCAAGAAGCCTTCGTGCTTCACGGGCGGCCCATGAAAACTACATGCCTCACTAAACACTGCCTAGTCGACTTTAGGTGCCTGCTGGGTCGGGTGGACTGGAGGTGGAGGTCCCGTCGCTTTCGACTTGTAGGCGGTGCCACCCAGGTCCGACCCGGAGTCTCCGACGTCGCTTTGTTTGTCTGTAGTGTGTTCCTTTGTGTTGGTGTGGTTTTTCTCATCGCCATCGTAATTGTCGAAGGAGTCGTCATCGGCGTGGGGCTCGATGACGCTGTGGGTCCTGCTGAGCCACTCCAGGATTCCCTTGGCGGCGGTGGCCGTCGAGTCCGGATCCAGTGGGTCGTTTTCTTCGGTCCAAGATAAAGCACGGACAAGGTCGGCTGAGACGCCAGCCTCGCAAAATGCATGGGCGAGAACGTCATCGACCGGGAAAACGTCCAGGAGCGTCGAGGAGACGACCGTGCCGTCGATGACGGCACTGGTGGGTCTCGAAAACCCAGAGTAGCTGTCGGACTCACTTAGCATTAGAGGGCCTCTTGGACTTGATGCCTGGGCGGTAGCTGGTGTTCGCGGGAGCACGAGACGTGCGGCTTTCGCGTCGAGGCTGGTTGGGGAGCTCTCTGAAAACCTCAGACTCTAGCCTGGACGTCTGGGATAGGATAGCCGCCCTCCAGTTCCCTCTCGCGACGACTTGGAAATAGTTCATCTATCGAAAATGAGGTGCTGGTGTTCGGGGAGCATGGCATACCACAGTAGAACCGATACGGGTGGAGTTGCCGGATGTCGTGGACATATCTCGTGGACAACCTTCTGGTGTTCCGGGCGAGGTCGCGCAGAGTGTCGTAGGCCTGACGGACCCTCGCTCCGGGAATGGGCGGTGGGGGCTCCACCGGGGGTAGTCGGATAGTGGTGGTGGCTCTGGTAGAAATGATTTCCGTAGAAGCCACACCTCCGTGGAAGCAGGGGAGGGCTCCGGCGATGCTGGATGCAATCTCTTGGCGCGTCTGTGGATGTTCCAGCTCACCGTGCTGACGTTCGAATAGGTCGCGTTCAGAGTTCTGCGACAGGGACTGCTGAGACTGCTGGACGTGTGGGGCGAGACCGGCCTTGGCATCGACGATTGGAAGCAGGGCAGCTCCCAAGGTTGAGGCGAAAGAGGCAGAAATGGCATTTCCTCTATGTTGGACAAGGGAAGCTCCGTCATCGGCCGCCAAGTGCGTTGCCGCGTTCGAAGAGGAGGCATCCTTCTCCATGGCTTTTTTCTTGTCATGCTGAGATGCGTGGCAATGCCAGCGGCTGCCA
>JAZHYW010036223.1:0-26802 GCA_037355805.1 Ixodes ricinus
TTCGAAATGGCTGTGCACTGCTTACCTTAAGTGAAAATGCGTTTCGTCCCTATGATGAAGTGGAACTTAAAGGGGTCAAATAGTGATTAAGAGTTGATAGTAAACTTCAATGTCAAGAGTGTAGAGAACACGTTATTTGATTTAGATTGGCTAACATGTCCAGCAATTGCTTGACCGATAGATGTATTCCCGATCTGCCGGTATTTGAGCCCAAGTGCTCAACGAAAAACAGAGGCTTGTTTCAATGATGTAAACGACTTCGATTCTCGCTGAATCAAATATTACTCAATTTTTGCATGATAGTGACTATTCGTGTGTTGTATTATCTGTTTATAATTCAGGTGTCGAAAAAACGTAGGTCTAACACTGTTGACAAACGTTAACCAAACTCTAGAGTTAACACTCCCGGCAGAAGGCGAGAACTCACAGCAGTGATTCAGATGAGCCGCTCAAGAAGCACTCGCATATTGCTGAATATGAATTTTTTTGGTGTTTCCGCACTGTGCAGCAAGCAGCACATCAAATAGCTGTTATCCACGACAGTAGACAAACACAAGCATAGAGAAGCGCAAACCTAAACATCAATCATGGTGCATCTCGGACACCGCGGATAACAGATTATGACGGCGAGTTGGGCTGGGGTTGGTTGTACATGTTTGAAGTTGCTAGTTGGCAACATGCTAGTTGGTTGTACATGCGATCTGATGCGAGTGTGACCCAAAGTTTGACGAAACAAGAATTGTTGGAAGCGGCGCAACAAAAATCGCTCGCGAAATCTTGGAGGCCTTCACCATAAGAGCTCGTGGCACCGATGTATGTGTCAGCGCCCCATCTTTATCTCTATCTGATAGGAGTATACGTTCCTTCAAAATGAACGAGTCACGTAGGAAAACGCGCTAGCTTCGGTCTGTCTTTTTTCCTTTTTCTTGTTTCTTACCCATGCGCACGTGCACAATTGGCATAGCTTCGTTTCTGCGTTTTTCTAAAATAGAGTTCAGTTGAAAGTGCGCCTCGTCCTGTCTGCTTCTCTCCACCTCGTGTTATCGTTGTTTTGGCGCCTCACTTCAAAACAGATTATGCCATGTGCTGCTCCAGATCAGTGCTGCCAGTAGTGAAGTTGCCGATCATAGGTTGTGAGAAGAAAATTAAACATGTTTATAATTCTTTGTAATGCGAAATTAGAGCGCAGCTCTTGAAGAAAAGACGGGAGGGTAGGCAAGGGAGGGAATACCCTCTTCCTCCTCCATACCCTCCCCTCCTGTTCTCTTCCGCTCCCATTTAGCGAGAAATTTAGTGAAAATTTCCCCGCTAAATCTAGCAGGGAAATGTTTCCGCTAAATTTAGCGGGCAAATAATGTGACGTGACGTAACATCGATTCAATTTCCCGTTAAATTTAGCGGGAAACTGTGACGTCCCATAATAAAACGTGAGCGGTTACGCCGACGGCGACAGCGACGCCGCTCAACCCGGGAACGGACACGTAAGAACTGCGCTCTAAATTTCTTTTTTAGGAAAGGAATGTTGAGTGGAGGAGGAGAGCCAACAGGAATAGTGAGAATTCTAAAAAAAGTTGCTGGCGTAAGATGTAAAAACAACATTTCCAAACAGGCAGTTATTTTTATTGAATTGACTTTTGGAATAGGTGCTGTCAATGAAGTCTTCAACACTCTAAGAAAAAATGGAGGAAGATGGTAGCAGCGGCGCCTTTTCCTGCCTTTTACTGACGAGAGGACACGAGAGGAAAAGAGGAACGAGACGTTTTTCACCTTATCCAGGCAGCGGGAGACAGTTTCCGCTGTCCCGACTCATCATCTTTCGCTTTCGTTTGTCGACCACGTCGCGCGCGTTGTTTAATAAATGTTGTTGAGTTGATCGAGCTTCAGCGGCAGCGAAGGCCGCCTGTAATTCCGTCTCCCGGTCCAAAGGTGCAGAATATTGAGGTTGCACTGACGTGTTTACCACAACGTGTATCAAACGAACAAACGAAGCCGCTAGAAACAGCGAGTTCCGGAACAGTGCCGGCATCGCTACCCGTACGAAAATGTCAGATATGGCACTGATATCTTTTATATACGGGCAGATATGATAATATAAGCAGTCGGATATCGCCCTATAGCGCCATATATGTTAGCAAATACGCCCAGATAGTGCCATATAAGTGCGCAGATACTGCACTATAGGGCCTTATAAGTGCGTAAATACGGGCACATATCGCCGTATAAAAAGTCAAATACTGCTCCTGTACACGACATATATAAATAGAATATCCCTGATAATGATATATGGGCCCCGTTTAGTACGCATATCAGATATCGGCCGTGTTAGCAAAAAGTTAGATGTACTCGCGAAGACACTAGTTGATTTATCTATATTGCATGAGAGCAGTGGCGGTCCCAGACATTGGTTTTAGGGGGGGGGGCGAAATTGCTGCTTAAATAACAAAAAAGAGACATCACGCTGTTTTGTGAATAAAGATTTTTTTTTTATTAGTCCCACTGTTTGCAAGTCGGAAATGCGCAACATGTAAACCTTTGCTCGCAATATAGGCTGTAAAATAAAAAAAATATTGCCTGTAAAATAAAAAAAAAATTACTAAAACAAGTGATCGATTTAGGGGGCGGTCGCCTTGGTCGCCCCCCGCCCCCCCCCCCCCCTTAGGACCGCCACTGCATGAGAGTCACATGTTCTGCAATTGGTTAACATCCTTAAAGTGAAGTAATTATTCCAGGTAAAATTCGCACCGATTAATTAATTGCGTATTTTGAAGATTGAAAGTCAAAGTAAATTTGGTTGTATATATGCTTCACGTGTGACGTACGATATGACGAAGTAAGATCGGAAAACGTGTTAATCAAACAATAAGGCATTTTAAATGTTTCCGAATGGGACATATGAAAACAAACTCATCAGATGGATATTCAGCGACTTATCTAGCAGACTTTCAGTTGGGGCATCAACGTGCGGCATATATCTCCCCGCGGTTTCTTTGAAACCTGATCAACACGGTCTTAACATCAATTTTGCTGCCGCTAGCGCCGCACGTTAATTACCACGAAAGTTATAACCACTTCAGCAGAATGGATCACTAATCGCGTCCACTCACTGAAACCAGCTGATCGATCGAGGAAATAAAAAGAAACTATTAGGTTAACAAATAAAAATTAGTCCCGGGCGCCGCCGACGAAAACGTCCTTTTTGTTTGTGCTCATTTGCATATGCACACGGTACGATTCAATGCCTTAGTTACGGATTTATTTCCGCAAATATTTTCTCCCTTTTATCAGAAACGAAGGTTATCGCCCAAATTAATCCGTATTTTCTCCTAACTACATACAACTTTTTGCAAGAATTTTGTTGATTAATCTTACATGAAATGTGCCTCCACAAAGCTAATAATGCGATGGAAGTAATTTATTTATGTCATAACATTAACAGTTGGAATTACATTTGCATGCAACATTCCTAATTAAATTTTAAAGAAAAACCGTGTCTTAAGTGCACAACTGGATGATTCTTGAAGGCATTCAAACAACTAGATATTGGTGTTTCACAGCTTACCAATTTTATTCATTCAAAAAATTAATATCCCTTTCAAGAAACACACAAAATCACAACAAGTAGGGATGGACATAGATATTCAAAAAAGCATTCGGGAATACAAGTATATCGAGATAAATGTGCTGAAGGGCTGAAATATATGAAGATACTGAGATATACATTTACTTTTTCAAAAATTGGAAAAAAATACATAGAAAGACATACAATTTGATATACTAAAATGGACTAAAGTGTATACATGACAATCTCAAGTCAATATCAAGCAGTGGCACAACTGACTTTCCAAACAATTCATACTTCTATGTAAAAAAAAATGGTTTTGCAAACATGCAGCAATCAATCACAGCTCAGTATAAGAAGACTCAAATCAGCTTGTCTTCAAAGCAGTGGAAGTGCATCGCAGCACAAATGATATGCTGTAAGAGGTGTGACCAATGAAATCTGTTAGAATGCTTTCAGACGAACGAAAAGGTACATTAGCAGGTGGGGTAGAAATAAACAAAGCAATATATGAGGTAGTAAGAGTGCAGCAGGCGTCCCATAAATCAAGTCTCTACATGCATGCAGACACACATCCCACAGCTGGGGAGGCGGTGGACACCGTCTGCAAAAAAAGGACTGTGGTTGTTCCATAAACAATTTGCCACCACAGCCATGATGTCTGCATCAGATTGGAATCGTCGTCCCTTTTGAGCTGTCTATATGTAAGGGATCGAACAAATTAATGTCACATGGTGACATGTCAGGACTGTAAGCTGGATGAAGCAGAACCTCCCACCCTTTCTGTGCTAACGCATCCTGCAAAATCCTAACAAAAACCTGCCAAGAGAGATATTTCATTTCCTGACATCCTCCCCGAAACATACACACCCAGTCAGTCACTGTTGCCTTCGATACAGATTTGTCACCAAAAATCGCCTGCATTCTGCAATGATTGTCGACTGATCTACACCCTCTCATTGTTAGAAACAGAATCACCACTCGCTCACCCACTTCAAACAAATTCCTAATCATATCACATCAGCCATGTTGTCTATGGTGTCCAACACAAACCAGACAAGCGAGGACTTATTGCAGAGAAGGCACAGTGTAACCGAGCTTTTGGTTGCACGTCAACAAATCCCAAGGTGGTCTAAATTAATCCTCAGTCCTCCGCTGGGGCATGCCAGATGCCCGTCATTGGTTTGGGACGTAAAACCCCCAATTTGCCAAAAACTGTTTGTGTAACATGCACCAAGCTATGTGACACAAACGGTTTTCATTTGATCACACCTAAAAACATTTTACTAGCTCTGACAAAGAGCATTAACAGCCTCTGATGAGATATGAATGATGAGACAAGGAAGGTCTCGAACTGAGGAGACATAATTTTAACTACAAATTCAGTTCATACGAGTTAGGAGAAATGCACACAAAATCCAACACCTTGACACATTTCGTCATCTTAGGGGGAACAGGAATTACGTCCAAATGGTCTTTCTGCTTCACAGCAATGATGTGTGGAATCGAAAATCCCATCCCCTCAGGCCTGTACTGCACACCGCACTCCAGAAGTTTGTTAATAACCATGTACACTTGCCCAGCATACTTTGCGAAGCACTGAATTAATGCAAAAGTTCTCTCTCTCTCAGCAACATACATGATTGTGAAATTGTTTCTTCTCTTCTGATTAATGCACAACACAGAAGAAAATGTCTCTGTGCCCATTGTGACTTTCTTGTAAACATACACATGCTCTCTGTTGGAGAAGAAAGAACCAAGAGCTGTCCTCACAGCTCCACTTGTCTGACATGGTCTGCCATGAAAGGCAATACCATTAGATGATACTCTAGTGAAATGTAAAATTTCTAGCTTGCTAAGCACAAAGTCAACATGCAAGCGGTCTCTAACACGATTTTGGATGACACTGAGGGCATTGCTTATTGCAACCAAGCTCGCAAGCTGTTTCTCCACAGCTTGCGTCCCTTTCACAAGGCGCATCAGTTCCCCATTTCTATTCTCAAATAAAAATGCTGAAGTGGACCAAAGTGGCCCCCAGTTCCTTACAGAGTCGGCAATGTGTGTGAGCTGGTGAACATTAAATGAGCAAAACCGCTCTCCATACAGATTTTTAACACCATAAACAAATCTGAGCAACAGCCTCTCCGAAATATCAATGTCCTCTACGGAGACAGATTCAGACAGCAAGAGGTAAACTGCGCCAACCAGAAGGGCAAAATGATCAAGGTAAACATCCGGAAGGCTTTGGTGCAAAGCAGGAAATGAGTAAAACAAAAGCCAGGCACGCAGTTCGCTTGCTTTCCAATAGCATCTGTGTTTCAAGGAACGTGGGGTCCTGGTGATATAGTCTGGTGGCTTAATGGCCAGTAGTTTCTTATCCACCACCTCTACCTGACGGCCAAGGTACCATGACTCTCCATGGTACTTCGAGTCAAACCATAAATGCAAGAATGTTCTCACCACCCCGAGTAGAACGCAATGCATGTAGTCGACAACAAATCCGCTACCGCAGTCAAATTGGGGTATGAGGCTCAAAACAGTGGGACCTTTGACGCCCTTCACCGGGTGACCATTCTCAACTGCCTCTGCAGCTTGCCGCTGCATCCGATGGCCATTCCTGAGGGAGTATGTGCTACCAGGCAGATAGACATGGACATGCCCTTTGCCTGGCAACGAGAGGGATTTCCCAGGATGTTCACAGAAGGAGCAACCATAGAGACCGTTGAATTGTCTTATCCCCTGAAGCATTGCTCTCGCAACTGCATCTACTGACGATACAGGAGCTGCAATGTAAGAGATTATGGTCTTGCCTGTCTCTGGGTGACGCCAAGAAAGTCCACTAGTGGCAAGTTCCATAAGCTCCACGCAAAAAGGCTTCATGAATGTATTCATTACCGGCTTTATACCAAACCACAAACAAGTCAAAATCTGGAACTTCTTACGCATGAGAGGTGGAAGCTCAGGAATAGTGCAGTGTAAGGGCCAAAGAGACTTTCCCGAACTCTTGAAGACCTGAACACCGTCCGTGTTCCAGAAAAGAGAGAAATTAAATCTAGAAGAACAAGCAGGTTGTGCCTGGTACATCGCACCATCAACTATATCTTCCAATTGGCTTGTCACTGGCTGAACTTGTTGGTTTAATGCGAAATATTTATATATTTTATCATCCTCTAGAAATGATCGCAAAGTGTCTGCCAACTTCATCTGCAGGAAACTGCCCTTGCTATGGCACGGCTCATTACAACATGGACAATGTGTGGCATTTTTTTCTAGGTATTCATTGCATTTACTACAGAAAAAGTGGCTGCACATTCCTCTGCCTCTTTGAAAGCGTGACAGAACCTTGAAGAACATAAATGTGGTGCTCGGGAGGGTGTTAGATGATGGCAAAAGTGTTGCAAAAGCAAACAGGATTTGACCTAAGCATTCTCTTGTTAGTCCACACTTAAAAAACACTGTCATCAAAAAGAGGCAAGCCTCAATGTTAGTGAAAGGGCTGCCTTCAAAACGTGCAGACTCGTCAATGTTAGGACTGTCAGGAGCAGCTGAACTACCACTTTCTGCAGCACCATTGTCAGATTCAGAGTTCATCTCCAGCACATCATCGTCAGATTCAGAGTTCATCTCTAGTACATCATCGTCAGTTTCAGAGTCGGAACAGTGAATCGGTTCCTCCGTCTCACTCTCACAGCATGAAGCAGGACTTGACGGTTGAGCTTGGGCACCATCCAGCATTGAGGAGAGGACAGTATCTGGTGCATCGCCTAGAACTGCTGGGCTGGTTGTTGCACTGGAGGCTGCCATTGCTGAAGCTTGCCATCGTCGACAGGTTTCCCGTGGCAGCTTGAATTAGAGATTCAAAATAGAATTCATCATTATGTATGGTACACCTAACAACAAACTTGCCAAACAAAAAGGGGCAATAGCAGAAATGGTAAGCAGCTCAAGACCACCCTTCCCAACTCAGAACCCAAGCATCTAACCAGTTAAAAAAAGTTCACAATTGATGCATATATTGGTAATCGGAAGATATAAATCAAGCTCCCAAGCGTTTGCTTCATCTTACCTTACATGGTGTCTAAAGAGAAAATAGTCTATATGTACAGATGAATAAACTGTACTGAATGTGCAACTAAAAGCATGCCAGGTAGTAATTTGTGGAAATCTCTACAGGTGTGCTTTATGAGATTCCACATTCGTGTAGAAGGACGTACAGACGGCATAAACCTGTCTAGACCGCAGGAGCAGTGCGCTCCAGACTGTGCGTGTGACGTCTGCCGGCGGAAGCTGGGCCCGAGATAGCGCGGCTCTGAGCATGCGCTGCCAGTGTGCAGTGCTGGGCAGATCCCAACATTTGTGTTGACCCTCCTGCAGTCTCCACTGGATGCCAGAGATGCGCTCCACACCTCAAGGTTGCCAAATCAAGGCGCTCGGCATGGCGGCCCATGCGCTGCCGGCTCCGCATTATCATGCATTCTTCCGAGAAAAATTTAGCCGCTAAAATTCCGCGCTTGCTTCCGTACTTGCGCAAAAACCTCTCATGGGGTGTGCAGGAAGCTACGTATTTTCTTGTTTGCATGTAATGCTTCCTCACCACTACCAATTTAACTGCTTGATACCTCTGCTCTTTCAATAAATTGCTTTCACAATGAGAACACAACCGCATAACTTTGGCGTAGAAGAGATGGAGTATAGGGTCTATGAAGCGCATTTCAAGCGCTACAAAATTCAAGCACATAAACCAGAAGGAAGCAGGCAGGGATTGCTTGAAACGCTTATCACTGAAAAGGAAAATTTAAATTATAGTGTCATTATACTCAGGAACAACTTGTGGCAAAACAAAGAAAGAAAACAAGTGTGCCCATAGCGTAGGGCACCCGCTCTCCCCTACCGTAGGCTGCATTGCCGCAGAAAGTTGACCCCCAGTATAGTGTCTTGCAAATTCTTCGAAGATTTACAGCAATTCCCACTGTCACTTCTGCAACATTTACTTAAAGCTATGCGGAAAATAAAAGCCACTCATGCTTTACAGCTCTTTCAAGCGATTAATTTTAGGCACTCCAACAGAATGCTGGTGATTTTAATAATGCAATGGGCTTCCGAACAAGGTGTTAAGTTATTCACATATTACACTCAAGCAGCGACAGAGTTTACACTTTCTGGCTTCAAAACAACAAAAGCATGGTACAGCCATTCTTTAGAGTCCAATCGCCTATGGGGGTGAGTATGTTTTTTGCTTGCTTTTATTGCTTAATATTCTGTAAGCTGGTCATTTATTAGCCTCGGAGTCGTTTGTAGAAAGAGATAGGAGTGAGATTATCCAATTGCAGGTTTTAAAAAGAAAATGCAACAGAGATAACAAGCACTTAAATTGGTAAAGGTGAGAAGGCAAATAAGAAAATGTGTAGCTTCCCGCGCACACCATCAGCAGTTTCGCGCAAATACGGAAGCAAGCGCGCGAGTTAAGCAGCCAAATTCCTCTCGGAAGAATGCGTGATAATGCAGAGCTGGCGGCACGTGGGCCGCCACACCGAGCACCTCGATTTGGCAGCCTGGAGGTGCCAAGCACTCCTCTGGCAACTGGCAGAACCTGTAGAAGGGTCAGCGTAAATGTTGGCACCTGCCCAGTGCTGCACAATGGCAGTGCATGCTCAGAGGCGCGCTATCTTCAACCCAGGGTCTGCCGGCACATGTCGCACGGGCAGACCACAGGGCACCACTTCCACTTCCATGCTCTAGACAGGTTTGATGTCCTCTGTACATTGCTCAGAAAGGACGTCGTGTCAATGACCAAGCACAGGAACACGAGTTGTGAGTAAAAACAATAAAGGAAACGCACACTTGAAAACACACTCTGGTGCTTGCATGTGTGACCCACAGATTCACAGGCTTAAGAACATGTGCAGAAGTGAAGATACAACTGCAAGAGAGTTGATGAAAGCTTATTACATTATAAAGAAGGTTGATGCCTGCATAAGCGACACTTCTGTTGTTTGTTTTTTTTTGTTTAGTAATAAATAGGATTCCTACCTAGTTTGTTCTGGTGAAATTGACTCTCAGGGGATTTTTCTTGGTTTTTTCACTTTTTTCCCCTTACAGTGGCATGCTCCTTTAGACATTTTCACTAGCATCTGACTGTGATTAAATTCGTTTAGTGTTCCACTTGCCTGTGCCCCTTTTTTGTGTTGGTCTATATTTGAGCAAACAAGTTTCCTCAGGATCATGCACCAACCAGCCTAAAGATTTCCCCTTTGGGTAGTTTCGTAACATTTATTCTATTTGATCAGTACAGCTCATTCATCCACACACTTCAACTAGGCTACAAGGCTCATATACTGTTTTCCCTTAAGGTGGACCGCTGCCGATTCAACAGTGGTCCACTTTCAGCCAAACCAGCACTGACAGACATCACTTCGTGCTCTGGGCAACACGGAAGTCATGCGGCACATTTTCAGCTCTGGATTAGCTGGGACTTGCTCATAGCATTCACAGCAGTCTTTCTAAAGGAGAAAAATGTAAATAGCGATAGGTATGCCACTTTCATGTATTATATTATCTGTGCCCATGACAGACTTTGCAACATGCCTTTGTGCCAAGATCACAAAAAGCTGACTTACCAGTTCTTCGGGATTCGCAAGGTACTTCTTGTAAGGTCTTCGTCTCCTGCTTGGATCCATCTCAGCGTGGCAGCAATGTCAGAAGAATTTTCCTTGTGCCTAGTTGAATAATTAAGGTGTAAGTCAACTACACAGCGATATCAGTCTTGCAGACTATGGTCCAGAACGTATAACAAAGGCATTATAGCAAGTGGATAATCTGCCGACAGCCGACCCAATAACCCGGTGAAAAATTGCCGGCAGTTGTCCCCTGTTGTGTCTCGTATAAAACGAATTGTGAACACGTCTATTCAAAGCTAAAGAGTAGCTCAGTGGTAAGGTGTCTGTCTCATACGCAGCAGGACCCTAATTCGATCCACAATAAAAACTTGCTTTTTTTCTCTCAAAACAAAAAAAAAAATTTTTGTCAGGCGTTTGGCGATATTTACGACATTTATTTTTCACAATTAACAAAAACAAGAAAAAGCAATGTTGTCGACGAAATTGCGCTGCACTAAATGGTATGGACTCCTTTTCCGGTGGTGAATGGAGAACAGCGGGACTCGGGCCGCTGGCGGGCCGCCGCGAAGCGGCGTGTACGGTTGGGCCAACTGGTTTAAGATTTTTTTCTAATGAGCAGCCGCAGACTGTCGCCGCGAACCGGCGTGAACGCAGGCCGGGGGACGACCTCAGTAAAACACGCGCCGTCCGAAACTGCCAGCATTTTTTCAGCAGAACGTAAGGGCGCAAGTGAGCTGGTGTAGATTAAACATTTTAGTGACAAACCCGAGACTGAGGTAATGACAGACGACGACAAGGAAGAGAAGGAAAACGTCTCAATTTTTCCCCCAGGCATATTGTGCCGGCTGCCGGCAAAATAGTCTCACCCGACATTATAACACATAGTTAACTGATCTTGTATGACAGGGGCAGTATTAATAACGTCGCACAAAAAAGTTGACGCCGAGTAGAATCACTACTCAAAATGCAGCCTTATGGTTGGTACAAACACAATATATACTCACGTTGGAAAAAGGTGGTTGTTTCATCCACACACGTTGACAGTGGTTGCAATATGATGCGGACGCCAATCAGAGCGGAAATTACTTAATTCCTAAGTACTTCGATTCACCGTTTCGAGGGGCTCGTGTCGATGCTTGTAGTGTGAGCGCCCGTTCAGTTCCAAATCACCCAACTCGAGAACTTAACAAAACAAAACAACGTGGACTTTTGCACATGGTCGCTCGTAGCTGGATTTGGATCTGCCTTGGATAAATAAGACTGGATTCTTAAACGGATTCTGAAGTGGCTTTATACGAATCGATTTTGTTTCGGTTTCTTCTGTATTTAACAAATAATAAGTAAATAAAAAGAATTAAACAAGCGAAAGCTGTGCTTTTGAAGAATTAACCCCCCCTTTTTCTTTTTTTTTTTGTTCTCGTTTAGTGAAGCTGTGCTAGAGAGAACAGTGTTTTTCGACTTGCATCGTAGAAACGTGAAACTCCACGAGAATATGACGCTAGCTGTGATAATATAACGCGAAAGTTTCAGAACATGACGTTACCTTGATCAAAATATAAAAAGAAAAAAGACACGATTTTCCCCCGAAATACTTTCTCTCCCTCCGTTTCTTTCCGTCGTCCACCTAAGCCTAAGATCGAGCACCACATGGCAGCAAGAAAGATAAATGTTATTTTCTTTCTCGCTGACAAGTTTGTGTCACTGAAATAAATACTACAGGCGCCGAGAGTGTCATTCCTTGCTGTGACGACATTATAAAGGGTCAGTACGTGTTCGGCGGCATGTTAAGAACCCATTATGCTCCGTTGAGACTGCAATGCGACCAGCACCAGAGCTTAGAGGTCGCTGCTTCGAAGCGTTCTTACGCAGAACGAGCATTCGCGCTAGAAATGCACGTCTCACAGCCAGGGGCGCGGGCTAGCTCGCGCTTGTATACCTTTGGCTGCAGTCTCGGCTTAAGAACAGAGTATAGATGCTCCGGCTCCGCCTCGGGCGTGAGTATTCTGCCTTTGATGATACTTCGTCACTCGCGCAATCGAAGCCCGGCCAAAACAACAAGCAGGTGCTGGAAGGGGAGCGTCTACTGAGCATACTGGGTTCTTAACCGCTGGCAATCAGTTCGTCGAGCAACGTCATCAACAGGGCGCTTCGTCGCCATGCGACGTTTCATCAAATGGAATTCCCCCGACACTAAATTTGCGCCCTATCGAAACTCGTTTTGTTTAATGACGTTTCGTGGACAACTTTTTATAGACACGTTTTGTCGACACTGGTCGTTTCGTGGGAACGATCCTTTCGTGGACACATGCTCCTGCGATGTTACGTCAACGTGTTTTTTGTTCTATTTATATATATAATAAAATCTGGAAGCCGTGCGTGTAACTGACTGCCCCCCCCCCTTTTTCTAAGACCGTAAACCAGGCAAGACGAAAAACGTTTGCTGCGAAAACAGAAGGGCTGTTTTCGGCGAAACGTCGCAAGGGGTGTCAATGGAACGAACGCGGGGAGCCTTTCGATAAAACGAATTGATGATGAATAAGCGTCGCATGTCGACAAAACGATCTTTCGATAGGACGTCGTTGGATGAACTCATCGCCACCGTCGGACACAACCCTGCTCTTTTCGCAACGAATTTTTTCGCGTCTGGGCTGGTTTAAGGGGGTAGAGAAAAAAAAATGGGGGGGGGGTGAATTACGCGATTCACGATTTCATCACGCACTTATAGTCTGTTTCACCTTGTGATGTACCACAGGAAACGCTACAAGCGCGAGCTCCTTGCTCTGGGGCACATCTCGGCGGCACAAGCTCTCGTGACTTAAGAGCGGCTGCCAACGCTATGAGCTCGCGCTTCTAGCCTTCGCTGCGGTACAACATAAGGTGAAACAAAGTATAGAAGAGAGAAAAAGAAAGAAAGAAAACGTTGTCAATGAAGCGACCGTCGAGCACGTCTCAAAACATATGATACCCACGAAATATGTGTTCGTAAAAAGTTGTCCATGAAAGTTGCTCCTACAAACGATATTGATCCGGATATTCGCTTGGAACACTCAGGGGCAGGTCGGCATTTGCTGAGCTTGGAAACATAGGCTTAGTGGATATATGTAGGCTCAGAGAAATTGTGTTTGTCTTTGTTCTTTTAGTCACGATAACGCCATGTTCTGAAACGTGTGCGTTTTCATCGCTAGCGGCACATTTTCACGGAGTTCCAGCTTTCTACGTGGCGTAGTTCGTTTGCGTGGGCCAAGTGGGCTGGCGCACACCAGCTGGGTACACGTGGAGCAAACACCCGAGCTGCAGAACTGTAGCAGAACCCCCACACCCACCCCCATTTTGATCTGGGGCGTAAGGTCGTGCACAGGGGCGGATTTAGAGCGGGGGTCCGGATGTCCTGCCCCCCTCTTGATTTTTGCATGTGTAAAATTAAGGGCGTGAAACGAGGGGGAGGGGGTTCCTAAACGTATGGTACGCTGACCAACACCTGACCCTGACCTGACCTGACCTGACCTGACCCCCTCACGCCTTAGGAAATTCCTGCATCCGCCCCTGGTCGTGTATCACTACTGCATGGTGCACGTTAAAGACCCCAGGCTAGCGGTTGTACCGCATCTAAAACTGAGAAACACCCAACGAGGTAAAGGAAGCACCGCTCTTACACACGCACACACATTCACACACAGCATATCGAAACCAACGTTACACGAAACTGATACGCAGTTTGGGCTGGGGTTTCAGATAGAAACTATTGTTGGCTAAAACATCCATATAATTTATATTCATTCATTGATCATGTTAACTGCGAAAAGAAAGACAAAGAAAAAAAGTGCTCCAAACGCCTCCGCATTCTTTTTTTTAACCACAGAAGTGTCCGATAGTCGTTAGTCAATCCAACGTCAATCCAATCCGTCCGGCCAGCCGCCATTTGCTTCCGTGTTTTCCGCGTGTATGTGTTGTGTTGTGCTGTGTGCGTGGTCGTTTTGATCTAGGGCTTTTTGCTATGGTGGGGTACGGGCTGGTATCTTTTGAGAAAGAACACTCCTACGATGTGCTGAAAATGAACTTTATTAGTAGCCTTTCCGGCGAATATCCCACTGAAGGGGAAAAAGTACAAGTTCGCTGGCGGGACAAAGGGACCTTCGAAGCGACGCTAATCGCCACATCAGGTAAGCTCTGAGAGTCATTGTGAGTGTTGAAATGCCTCTTCTCATTGCTGAGAGTCCGTTGATGGCTAGTACTAGCAGTTGCAGGTAGCGTTTATTGCGGTCCAAAGTGCAAAGCGCAACTTCGTCGTTCGTCAAGTTCAGCGTAGGCACATACAAGCGCACTGATAGGCTACAGTCGCCTTTAGCACGAACCCTACGCCACAGGGAGTCGTGCTTCATGCTTGTAGCCGCCCTTTTGAGCACGCTTTCCCTTCAATTTATGGAGACAATACCTCGTGACAGAGACGACATCCCGGGGCTCTGTAGAACTATCACCAAAGTGTTAGTGTAGATGGGTGTGTTTGTCTTTTTTCTTCTGTAATATAGCGCCACCCTGTTGGTGCCAGGCACACTAGTCGTGAAGGGGTGCAAAGCCTTTCCCTTCTCACCGGCACATTGAGCGGCACCGTAAATTAGGAGCAATAAATACTATCGCTGTATTCACTGCATGCCATATTGGTGCTTTATGTTCACACCGAGTGCTCAGAAAACATATCCTCATTTTTTCCAAGGGACGATAATTTAGGTGGTGTGTAATGCACGTGTTGGAAACATGGGCGAGCATATGTATAGATGCCTTGCACCTACATCACATGATGATGTCTAACACCGGTTACCACCATGGTGGTGGTTGAGTCGATAGCCATTTGCAACGAGTGCCATGGTAAACTGTGCCACGCTCTGCTGTAGCAATTGCTACGTATCCCAACAATACTTTCATCGGCATGCCCCGTGACAGAGCAGCCGTCAAGTTAGAGAAAGTATGAGTGGCAGGGAAGGGATGCGGCCGTGCATTACTGAGTTTGCAGGACGCATTTCATAGCAGCGAACGACGGCACTTTTCTACCATTGTTTACATTTGTGCACGACTTTGCACCTACTTAGCCCGTTCGTGATGTAGATGCCCTTTGCCTTTCGTATCATCACCGCCGAGTGCTCGCTAGATTGGACAAGCGGCGATTAGCAGGTTGTTGCGTACTGATCCCTGCTGGGAATGCCCCGGTAACTGTGTCCGGGCTCGCGACGCGACACGCTCGCCATATTTGACCCCATACCTACTGATGCAGTCAAAGCATGCATACAATATGATGAAGTGAAAGGCAAAGGGCATCCACATCACAAACAGGTAAAGCTGATGCAGAGGCATTCACAAACATAAACAATGCGAGAAAAGTGCCATCGATCAATCACTGCCGCGAAATGTGTTCCGCGAAATCAGTAATGTGTGGCTGCATCCCTTCTCTGCCACTCATACTTTCTCAAACCTGTCAGCTACTTTGACGAAGGGCCTGCGATGAACCAATTGCCGTGATACATAGCAATTGCTACAGCTGAACGCGACGGAGTTTACCATAGCTCGCACTGCAAATAGCCATCGACTCAATCACCAGCATGGTGGTTGGCAGTGTTTGACGTCATTGTGGGATGTAAGTGCGAGGTATGTGTAGGGCGATTCCACGAAACGCGTTCGCACTTCCGGTAAGCCGAGTTCTGTCACATTGATGAATAGCGCCCCCATTTTCTCCATTAGTTTGCGTGCAGAGGCTTAGTTATTGACATTGTTATTGGTGTTGGTGAAATGCACAGGCATGGCGAGTGGCTCTGTTGATGACAGAACTCAGTAAGTACGACCACACACGCCCATGCTGCTTCTTTCTCTTTTGGAGTCACGTCGCCAGCATCTATCGGAGGCATTTTGGCTGCTGACAGGTCGATTTTTTGTGTGGTCTGCTCATCTTAAAGGGCCCATGAAACGAATTTTCGACTGGGATAAATGAATTTAGATTGGAATTTTACTAATAACATATCGTTATCGTTTAGTTAATAACATATCCCTTCGTAAGCTCTCTGCCTTTTCACTGTGGTACATCCGCGGTACCCAAAGTGCGTCACCGGGCCCAAACGCACGTCACACGTTACCGGACCTCACTTATTCCCTTCACCCCTAAGCTAACAGTGCGGTGGATGCTATGCTCTTGCGGGACCAATCAGCTGACTCCTTTTTTATCACCTCACCTCATTCTCTGCGCGTGGGTATGCCCGAGGGAGCGTGACCATGTGGCAAAAGTGTGGCTGGCCCAACAAGCACGTAGCTTCCACAGCACTGTCAACTTAGGGGTGAGCGGGGTGGGGAAAGCAACTTTTGTTCCAGTTTTGATCGACATGCTAATCTTCTAGGAGGAGAATGGCTGTGTCCAGGTACACAAACGAGGGTTCAAGCATGGGGGAGTCCCTCCTTTCCGTCTTCTTGAACTGTTTGGTACAGTGCGCGATTTGTGAGTTGAGGAGGAAAGCTAAGAAGGAAAAAGTTGAAATATTGTTAATGACCCCTTTAGGTATAAATAAAGTCTGGTATGTATAAAAAGCGAGTACCAGCCAACGCTTTTATGATCCCGACTACTCTGGCATGCGAAGTCGATCACAATGCTAAAGAACTAAAAACAATCTAGAAAACACTGCCTCGCATATACAAAGACATAGGATGATAGCTTATCAACATGGCATCCGATAGGACTTCAGCAGTGAAAGTATGTATACTTTCACGCTTATATACCTTTCCAGCGGCAGTCCCGAGCAAGGCGACTTACAGTGCACGGCCCTTGTTTTTCAAATGAACATCTATTTTGCCGAACTTCGCTGTGCTGTGGGTTTTCTTGTCGGTGGGCTGTAGCATCCTGCATAGGCACAATTCTGGACACTGCTGCCACATCAATTGCTGCATTTTTTCAGTGTGTTTTCTATGGCAACTATATTACCTCATGGCCTTTGAGAAAGCATTGTACCATATTTCAGAACAAAACAAAACAAATTTATGCTTGTTTTAGTGAGTCTGTATGCGACAGATTATATTCAACTAAAATGTTTAATTTTATGCAGATTCTTCATGGCACCAAAAACTCACTCATGTCAGTGAACATAGAAATTACCTGTCAAATATATTTAAACACACAGGATTGCTGAAAGGCTATCCTGTGTGGTCCCCACACACAATGTGATGTTGAACAAGTCCCAGCAATCGAACAAAATATTTTTATGTACCACACGGTGCAGTGTTCTCCGAATAGCATTTATTGAATGAAGATCTCGAATAACATAACTTATCCAACTAACAGTGTTGACAAGTCACTTCACGACAATTGGGCGTAATCCGGGCTTGTTTTGGGGCACGTTTTCAGGAGAGCTTGCTTTTTGCGCAACAACAAAGCAAAGGGATGGTTGCATCTTTTCTGTCCTCCTCTCCAACTTGATCAGCTATTTTTGAAGAAGACCAAAAACACTCTCGAGAAATTATCTCAGTGGAATTAGCCCCCAAAGAACAAACAGCACCGCAATCTGCTTGACTCTTTTTTTTTCCGTTTCTTGTGAAGATTAAATTTGCTATAAGCCATGGTTCTCACAGTGGAAGATAACACGTAAAGGGTAAGCATCCTGAATATGGCAAGGAAGTAATAGAGTGAAAAGTTTCAAAAGACGCCAGCAAACTGGAAATGCACATTGCAGGTGGAGAGTTGTGCTGAGCAGGTTTCCACAGCCCAAAAGCGTGATAGAATATTTCTCGCTGATAGAGGTTGCGGGAATTGCAGAATGGCAGTGGCCGGAGAGCTCTTTTTGGAAGTGTCAGTAATGCAGCATCACTTGCAACTCATGTATAGTGCTGTATAGAAGTGCATCATGAGTGCATCAGTGTACTGGAGGCTACTTGGAGGGTGGAAGGGAAAGACTGTGCCTGCATTTTAAAGTTAACTTTGTGAAGTGGTGGTACTGTCTTATTTGCTTATGTCATAATGCAGTTCATAAAATTTGCATGCAGTATCATACTGTTTTGTTTCTTAAGCTGTGAGTGAGAGGTGATGTGATAAATGGTCTCTACATTTCACATTTACTGTTGCTCTTTCACCCTGCATAGACCTGACTGTGTCTGACATTGGAATTGAAAGTGGCATAATTTTTGTCTGGTAAACTATATGAGCATTGTTTATTTCAGAGGACGAGCACCAGCTGATCGATGAGATGGAACACATAATTGCCCGTCAAAACCAGATGGCCACAGCGGCATCAAAGAAAAGTGTATGATATATTTTACATTCAGTGAGACTATCTATTGCTCAGCTGATGAAATTAAGAGGTTGCAGTTTGTTGGATTACTAGACAGAGTGGACCTAGTGCATGCACCTGATGATTCTCGTGCATAATATGTCTCTCTTTTAGAAAGAAAGAGTGCAACAAAAACGGCAGGGGCAGCAGCTGCTGTCCGCCATAGAAGCACAAGAAACGAACCTCAGGAAGGAGAACGCGGAACTAAAGAAAGAGGTGGCAGAGCTGCGTGCAGAATTGAAGAACCATCGAAGTAAGCTTTTATAGTTTTCATAACTTTGTTCAGTTCAACTTTGTTAAAACCATCCTTCAAACAAAGAATAGACCGATCTCACCAGCCAGTTTGGTTATGCCACCACTGTCACAATACATCGAGAAAACTTCAGTCTTTTTGCACGTGCGACAACCTTGTTGGAGCTCTGCGTGTGCAGAGCCTGAGGCTGCTCGTGCTGTCTTGGGCTCTGGCACCTGCCGCCTGTGAACTTAAGTTATGGCGGCTTCACACATGTGCCCAATGCTTAGTGAGATTGGTCTATTAGGCATGCTTTTTCTTCACATAGTTGAAACAGATGTTTCAACCCCCTTATTCTGGTAGAATCTTGACCTGCTAAACAAGCCAACCCTGAACATCGACAGATTTAGTGTGAAATTTGGACATCTTATCGTGCATTGTCTTGGTTTGTCAGGAGTTTGTTATTTCTTATTACAAATGCCAAGTTCACAACATATCCTATGAGCTGAGAATAAATCTGTTTTAGAGTGAGTAAATTCGACATAAGTGTTTGAGCAGTGTTAGCTTGGTTTGCAGTATGAGGTAAATTCTCTATACCTACATAAAGCAAATACGGGTACACCGCCATATTTGATTTTGAAGTGTACCACCTACACATTTCTGCTTTATACAGGGTGTCTAGCGACCGGCAAAACTGGGAATTTTCAGGGAAATTTGAATTACAGGGAAAAATCTGGGAATTGTCAGGATAATTGTCAAAAAGTGAGCCCAGTCAGAGAAAATGAGCCGGAAACACCCTCGAATTTCCTGAGCAAAGACTTAAGGACTTGAGGGCAGAGAAATAGACAATAAATTCTGCTTAGAGCAAAGTGCGGGCTCTGCTCACCCGATGTAGAGTGTGCTACCCGGTGCAAAGGGAACAGCCGACAAATCTAGTCCAAGCCTTAGATTATATTGAGGGCGCGACACTAGGCTAGATCCAGTCAGAGCTAATAGATTTAGTAACAAATGGGAAAGGCCACAGGCCCCAATCCAAGCCTTAAGCCGAAAGTAATCCGAAAGTGTGCATCTGGTGGCCATGCTGCCATTCGGTTATTGATGTGTGTGGTTGAGCATCGTGTTTTCATTGTATTTTTGGAAGTGGCCTCTTAACTGACTATGTCGGCGGCAAGAAAGTGCATTTAATCCGGACTGGAGGAACCCGAATATTTCAGAATATGCAAGTTGGATTAAGCCCGTGCAAAATGATCCTCACAGTGCTCAATGCTCAATGCCTTGTGTTATAATGGTCTTGTATATTTAACTGCCTCTACAGTGGACAGGATGGACAGAATTTTCAATGGAAATTGTCAGGAAAAACCTGGGAAAGTCAGGGAAATTCATAGTAATAATTTGCTAGACACCCTGTTTATAGTTCAGGTCGGCGCAGGTAAATCAAGTGCCCCTTATATTCAATGCTACAATAAAAAATTTAACTACTAAAACAAGCCACCCCTGGTTACTCAGGTTTTAGAATGGAATAATTGGCAATGGATTGATTGGATGTAATCCGGTACGCAGTTGCACAATTACCTTTGGAGAGTTGATTTTTTATTCGAAATATCGTGGATGGCCTCTCTTTGCACCTGCCTGCTGTGCGGTTCTACATGGTACCACAGTCCGCTTCCTCAGTGCTTATTTATTGCAGCATTCTAAAAAAGCAGGAGGACGACACTTTTTTTGAGGAGGAGGAAAATAGCCTCCCAAATTTTGTAGTGATCGGGAGGCTCAAGGCTTCAGAAACGCTGAGATTGATTGCGATGGCGATTGTACCTGGAAGAAACAGCTGCCTCTACTCCTTGTTCAGCCTCTTCGACAAGCTATTGGAGGACACTGTCTCAATTGTGGCTAAAACATTCATGCGCAAAAGTAGCATAAAAAACACATCAAGAGTTTCCATCATCCTTCTTGCTCGTCACATTGTCAGAAATGGTTTATTTGTGATATATCATTGCACTGTATATTTGGATGCAGGAAAAAGGGTAATTACAAAAATGCAAGTGACTGCCGACCTAATTTTTGTTGCTGTAGTGCAGTACAGAGGAAATTAGATGTTTGTTTAATTTTGCAACAGTTTCCCATAATTCAATGTTGAACAACTTTAATTTTCTTTCTTTCTGCATGTCAGTTTGTTACTGGCTTTTGCAAAACTGTAGTTACAAAACTTGTGGAAGAGTGATGATGGCTGCTTAAAGGGAAGATAAAGAGTTCTTTTAGAAAAAGGAGTTAAAGAGTTTCCCTGAAGACATAACTAAACGCGAGAAAACATAAAAATCCACCAGTCTGTCGGCTGCGAAGCGCGTGTTGCTCTAGTGGGTAGTGCGAGCAATTGCAAGCTTGCCAGGTATACTCCCCAATACTGACACCAGTCGTGACGTTTTTTTCTGACTTTCAAAATGGCAAGAGTGCACGTGCATAGCTTTGAAACGCGCTGAAGATAGCGATAGCGGATATTCCGAAAACTCTGGATGTGACGTCACACTCCAGGAAGGAGGATCTTCTGCGGTACTTCAGAAATGATTTTCTGCAGCCTCTAAGCACCAAATTGAAAAATAATCTCGACATTTGTGATCCTGGAGGCCAAATGAAGATGATTTAAGTGTTTACCCTCAAATACAGGACTGCTTCAGTTCCTCTTTAAGTATGAGTGTTGAAAGAAGAAAATTTAGCTTGAGAAACAAGTGCCATGCTGATGCAGCCACTAGTACCAAAGCCGTAGTTACTATGGCACCATCTGTTCTTGTAGAGGGATGTCTCGTTAATATGGACGCCTCTGTTCCCCCAAAAAATCATCCATAATGTGAGGTGTCCATAGTAACGAGACGAAAATGCATGTATTTTCCCAGTTTGTCCCTGAAAATGGTGTCCATATAGCGGGGTATCCATAATAAAGGGGTCCATGTTAACGAGACATGACTGTAACAGAATAGTATCACTTAAAAAATGCACAAGAATAATTGCCTGGCACCTCATTTCTCCCTACTGTGCCTTACACTCTGATTTATTTTGTTTAAATGTTTAGATATGTTTTTTTGTTTTAATTAGAGCTTGGAGCCTATCTGAAGACAGCGGAGAAGCTGCTGAGGCACCTCAAGTTCCAGAACTGTGGCAGCAAGGTTCCTGTCCTGCCTGAAGAAGAAAACCCCTCTGATGATGAGGTAACTGCAAGTTGATTTCTGCCTACTTTGAATAGACAAAGAGTTATACCCTGGTTACACAGGAAGCGTTAACTGTACAGTAGTAGTCAGAGATTGGCGACTGAAGGTACCGCATATCATGATATTGTTAACCACTGAAGTGCCTGAAGGTGGGGGCATCTTGTGTATCAAATTTTCATTGAACAAACTTAACAGAGTGAAAAGTTAGAAATCAATAACCTGGAAGTACCTACTCACGGCATCCGTCTGTTAAAAAACACATGCAAAGGAAAAAAACATTTTTTTTAAACAGCTTAGATGGAAAAAGGATATCATAAAACGATTTTAAGAGGGAAAAAAAATTTAGAGCTATCTTTACGGCGCTATATGAATTTGTAGTTGGCGCCGGCTGGCGCCGCGGAAAAGTGGCCCTTATTTATCACGTGAAGGGCCCATATTTGTCACGTGATGCTTGCGCTCTTTCGGAAGCTTCCTATGGCCTCTAAAAGTAACTTATTCATCTTTGTTTGAAGTATAACAAAAAACTACGATGAATACGTAACTTTAGAGCCCAAAGGAAACTCCTGAAAAAGTGCAAGCAGACGTGATAGACCTGTGCGCCGGTCAGACGACGGCGGCGGCGCCCCGAAGCAGACGAACTTGTGCGGCGGCGTGGAGAAACGCGTTGAAGCGGCGTCGTACAATGCTCAGCGTGCGGCGGCGGCGGGTCTTTGCGGCAACGGCGACGCAAGGCGGCGGCGCACAGGCCTACCACGTGACCAGCGGTGGCTCTCGCGGGCGCCAACTACAAATTCGTATAGCGCTGTAAATATAGGTCTAAAATTTTTTTTTCTTCGTTGTAAAATCGTTTTATGATATCCTTTTCCCATCTAAGCTGTTTAAAAAAATGTTTTTTTCTTTGCATGTGTCCTTTAAGGAAATGCGTCTGATTGGTGCGACAGACAAGAGATGGCAGCACTTCCTGTATCGGAGAATACAGAGCCTAGATCTGTAAGTCGAAGCGGCTGAAAGTTTGGAGAGTATTTGCAATGTAAAGGCAGACGCCTCCTGTGCAGATTGGTTGCAAGTGCGCAAGCGTTGCATCATTGCGTGGGTAGGGGGAAAGGCAGAGACGCTTGCGGACGACCGACACTTTCGGCTCCTCCTTGCAGCTCGTAATATGAACACGGCCCACGAACCATTGGATCCCGATCAAGCAGTTGGAAACACTGTAATCTAGGCACGCTACAAGAGAACAGTTTTCGCTCACTTGTTAGGAGCTAAGTGCGCAATGAAGATGCCTTACAGCCTAAGACAGCACCGATAAATGTTGCAGACAAGAGACTCAATAACAATTAAAGACAACAACTTGGAGCCGAAAATAATGAAAAACATAAAACAACATACTTTTTTTTTCTTTCTAGGTTGGTGTTCATTTTTTATGTTCTATTGGTAACAATAAAAGTATCATGTACTGACAGTTGACACACAAAAAGACGGCATCACGTCTGTCTCAGTATCATCATCTGCTATTGTCCAGATGAAGAGAAGCATTACAGATGGCATACTGCCATCATTCAGGTGTGACATTAATCAGAAGCCTTTTGTTAGGAGATGAATGCCATAGGTAGGGATTTCAAGTTCTTGAGTTCTAATTTTTTACTCATGTAAGCTTGTTCAATGATATTTTCTTACACGAGATCCACCACCTTCAGGCATTTCTGCGGTAAATCCTAGCGCGATACATGAAGAAACTGATTTATGCTGCCCCTTCAAAACGCCAACAATACCTCTGACTCACGCGGTAGGTAAGCTGACTGCGGTTAAGCTTAACGGCAGTTTGGTACTTTAGCCCATGTTCCAGAGTAAAAAAACGGCTGCCAGATG
The DNA here is from genome assembly GCA_037355805.1 of Ixodes ricinus. NCBI lineage: Eukaryota > Metazoa > Arthropoda > Arachnida > Ixodida > Ixodidae > Ixodes > Ixodes ricinus. The sequence continues at coordinate 23,766 of JAZHYW010036223.1, forward strand.
ACCAGAAAAACTTGTTTTTAGTGGGAGGATTGTCGGAATATTTGGCACTGGAGAAAATCTGTCAGCTCCGCTAGTCCTTATTTAAAATTTAGTTTGTTCACAGACCGTCTCCTTCTCCTTCCGCACGGTAAGGTCCGTCTGCTATGGTCAGCATCACTATGGCAATGAAGCCCCTACTTCATAAACCGAAGGCACAGTTCAAGTTAGCGACTGAAAGTTACGTGGAGGCGTCTTCGCACGAAACGGCAACTTTGTTTTTGTGGCTTCGTTCTTACATTGGTGGTTGAATAGGTTGTTTCATTTTTGTTGGTGACGCTGTCCATGCAGACTATGGAATCGCTTGTCGCGTCTTCGTTGGCGATGCAGTTTACACGGACACGGAGGCCAAGCCACATAACGGCATATTTTCAACATATTTATGGGCGTTTTGGCGGACATAATCTCGACGTATAGCAGGTGTCGGGACAAGCGTTCCCCGATGCCTCAAGGTCGGAGTAAATACGCGCATATTCGGCGATCCGACCGAGACAGATCTCAGCGCCCCAGCGTATCTCAACGTGTCATATCCAGAAGCGTACGACGCAGTGCTGGCCTATCAGCTCACGAGTTAACAGCCGGAAGTTGGTCAAGGATTGGCTTGCCTAGCTTTGAGGCCTGCTGGCTGTCTTGATTCAGCCGCTTGTTGCGTTCGCCGGTTTATCGGCGTACTGTACGAGTGATGAACGATTAAAAGAGAAAAAAAGACCATCTATGTGGCGGGTGATGTGTAAAAGTTATAAAAAGAAAAGTTTGAGCAGAGATTGCGGTCGTCCTCCTGCCGGCACTTGTTAGCAACCTGGCAAGGTACATTTTTGAGACAAGCGCTAGCAAATTAGACTTTTGTTGCTGATTAACATTCAGTTATTTCTGTCCCCTTGCGGAATTCGATAGTATAGCAGCCGATTTTCATTTTGCCTCATTTCATGAGAAGCGCGAGTCGGGCCGATTCACACTTTTCTGCACCAAAGGGCGAGGAGACGCCGACGAAAAGCGCTGTGTGTGGTTTGGCGACCTTCCCCTTTTCCCTTCTTGGAAAAAAGCGCCCACTAAATGCCATGATTACGCCTGCTGAAATGTGCGTAAATTCATTGAGAATACGCCCTATGTGGGTTAGCCTTTACTTCTCACGCAATCACTGCCGAGTTTGTCCATGATAGCGTCCCTTCTCACGTCTTTGGCAGCAGCAGCAGAGAATGTTTGCTTCGGCATGTCTGGCAGTCTTCGACACATTCTCTCCCTTTCGGCTTTTCGGCAATGTTGAAGGCAAATACTGTGAACTTTATTTTTGAAGCCTTAATATTTTGCAAATTTTACGAATTAGGTGTTTTACGAATATTTGGCGGGCACAATATTTTGGAATGTGGAGTGGTAGTTTGTATTCCTTACCATAGGCTAATTAATTTGTGTGATCTGTTTTTCGCAATATTTCTTGAGCCCCGATATTCGTGAAAAATAGGTCCTTGCAAAAATTAAGTCGTTTACAATGTACTAGGAACAACTTGTTGCATCAAAAAATGGCGGCTACCAGCAACGTTTGTGAGGTAGCCAGCCTTACTGAACTGCTTCAGCCTATAGCCTTGCATATTTTGTGTTATTATGTTTCCCCCTGACGTTTTATAACAATTTCTCGGTTGCTATGAACAGCGGATCGCTCGGGCAAAAAAGAAATGGGACACCTGGAAGGCGACAGTACCCGAATTTCAGACTAGCTAGTATGCCATGCCCACATGAAGTATCCTCAGGGAGAGCTGTGTGTGTGTGTGCTTGTAGCTATGATAGTTCTTTTTATTGCACGAGCTATCACAATAAATCCTCATGCTCGCTTGCATGTCCGGACTTAATTCATTTTGAGTGTAGAGAGCGCGCACTTAACGGACTGGTTTATATAGATGTTTTTTTTGTTGACAGCTGTATTTTTGCAGCACAACAGTGAATCTCGTCCTGTTTGGGAGGTTATCCATCACTCCTTTCTGTCTGCGCAGTGCCGCAGAGCAATAAATACGCATCTGGAAAGGTGCTATGTGGGCACTACGGAATACTGGCCTTTGCAACCGTATACCATGTAAAGGCAGGCGCAGTCCCGCTGGTAGCAGCGCACATGGCCACTTTCAGCGGGTGCGCATAGTTTGGAATTGGCTCAGCTAGATGGCGTGGGATAGGTGAGAGGCCTGTTGCACAGTTACACGGCAGATAAAACTGCAGCTTATCCCCTAGCCATTGTCAGAATAATTGAGCTTGGCGTGCTTAGTTTGGACGTGTCACTAAACTGGTGTTTAAAGGGCAACTCCGGTCAGTACTTTCGAATTTTGGATTACGACTGTTTTCAGCTCAGGCAGTATGCCTGAATAGCAAGGTTTTTATAGCATAGCTGTTTAAGGCTAGGTTCCCCAGGATCGTGTCCGGTACCAAAGAAATGTCGACACAAACCTCTGGACAGCTGCCGCCACCTATAAGCGACGGCAGCAGCCAGACAACCAGTGTGGTTGCCGCCGTCGCTCATAGATTGTGGCAACCTTTCCAGCTATCATAGAAGAATGGATAGTTGGGCGAGTTGGTGGGAATTCATCGTAGGAAACAACGCGCAAAACAGACGAGGACGAAGAAGAAACACACATGACGAGCGCAGTGCTCGTCACCTGTGTTTCTTTTTCGTCCTTGTCTGTTTTGCGGGCTGTTTCCTACGCCCTTATCAGTTTCGGTTTGGACTCACGATGGGTTGGCCGCGTGCCCTTTCTTCGGGGAAAGAAGACCGGGTACGGAGGGAGCAGCGACGTACGCTGCAGCGCGAATGGGTCCGCAAAGCCGCTGTCGTCTCGACTTCCACTGCATCAAGAGCTTCAGATTCCCTTACATAGCTTGCCTAGAAATCCAATTACCCAATCACACCTTAATCCTTACATTTATAAATACTTAATTTCCACCATAGTACAGCTTCACTAGTCTTCCTTCTTCACAAAAGTAGAAAAGCCTTTTGATATTGCGTTTAGTTTTATAGACA